>JAVDBV010010410.1:0-11077 GCA_032619315.1 Piper longum
AGCGCAAGTGCGCTGCCAAAAGAGGGCACTGCATAGTAGCGATGCCCTATATAATATATATATATATATATATATATATATATATATATATATAAAAGACAAGGATAATATATTCTCATGGAATTTTATACTTTCCATCGTTTATTATTTTTATATTTTTTAAATAACAGGTTTAACCAAAAACCTTTATGTTACTGTTTTATTGATTTATCATCTAATTGAAAATATTGAAATTATTTATTTATTATTAGAAGTAAATGTCATAGAATTAAAGCGAGCGAAATCTCAATCAATCCTCTCAGTATTACTAAAAGTCAATAAAACATAACAAAATAATATAAATTTTTTATTAAATCATATAGATAAAATATGAGGTAATTTAATATGGAGTTTGTTTTAAGATAATTTAATGAATCTCATCTTCAAGATTATTAATAGCAAAAGGTAAATCATGTTAGAGGACCCATGCTAATTAGATTTTCTAACAAAACCCATCACTTTATTAGTTGTCCGACATTCGAAGTAGTCAATGGAGTGAAATTATCACTTACGTGGCCCAATTTGAGTGAGTTTTTTGATAAAATCACCGCATGACACGTCCATCCATCAATGCACATAAGCATAAAACCAAATTTAATTGAATGGAACACTAAAAAGATCTTTGAGAAGAGATCCAGTGGCATCACTAGTCGCAAGCTGAGTTTTAACAATTCGGATGATAACCCAATTTTAGAACAATTTACACTTAAAATTATAAATGATACATTCTCAAGTTGGGAAATAACATAAGAAGTAAGAAAATTAATATAAACATGCTAGATCAAAAAATGTGAACTTTACAATAAGAACAAGAGAGATGATACGATACATATGACCTAATAATATTAAACAAGACATAGACATGAAGTAAACAGGTTAAATATCACTAATAATAAGTACGTATGAAACAAAAACTACAAAAGATTAACAAGTAGTAAAAAAAATCATGTAAAATTAGTATAACTAGCATATAAACCATAAGATGGAGCACAATTAAAAGTGAATCTAAATCTAACACCTAACACGACAATATCATACTATAAATATACGATATTGCATAATTAGTCTCATATTACTAGTAAAAAATTGGTTTTTAGTGAGCGGAAATCCTTTCATTGAAGACCATAAATCTGGTTGCTGATAATATTTACAACTGGATTTACGATCATAAAATCTGGCTGCACTAGATAGGGTTGCTAATAAAATTTGTGACCAGAAAGAAATTCGGTTACAAAAGTAGCAACCGGATGCACCCGTTTTAGTTCGGTTTCTAAGTTAGCGACTGTGTTAGCAATCGCAAAGCCGGTGGCAAATTATTTGTAACCGGTTTTTTGGTCGAAAATTCAGTTTCAACTTCGGTTCTTTACTAGTTTCTTTCTAGTCGATAAATCTTTGTGACAAGGTGCTAGTGGCAAATACAGTCGCAAAGCAAATGCAAATCGGCCATAACCCATTCATAAAATAACTTGAAAATATTTAAAATAAAAGTTATGATGACAAAATAAATATAAAAACATAGAATAAAAGTTAAATAAAAAATCAAATAAAATATTCAATGTCATCAATGAAATATGAATATAATGTCTAATAAAAAAACCCGTTATATCTATATTAAGGAAGGGGTGGGAGGATCACGAGGGTGCATATCAAGGTCAAAATCACTTGGACTACGAAGTTGTTCTCTACATATGGCCATCATATGACGGAGCATCCGAGCGCCCAAAGCAACAGTAATGGACTGGACAAGTCAGTCATATCTAGTTTGAGCCTCCTTCCTTAATTGCTAGTCTCTCTCGTCAAGAAGCTGGGTAAGCTGGCGATCCTGGGCCTCAGCCTCCGCCCTCATCTTCGTGATCTCTACTTATCTATCCTGCTCACAGGTCTCTAAATCCTCAAGCCACACTCATCAAGTTGAGGAGTATGGTTCATTGTACCACACCAGATTTAACATCATTGGCGTGATAAGAAGTAGATCCACATGACTTGGGAGGAAGGTGGTGAAGTACCGTCAATATAGATCCCATTCTATAATATTAACCGTTATTTGGCTCTCCAACTGTATATTGGTATGTGGGTAGACGACCAATGATTGGTTAGAAGGATCAGTACCATATGTTAACTTTATATGCTCTTAGTAGTTGACTTTAAAAACTATTATTGATTAGCACGATCACTTAACAATTTTAAGAAAAGAAAACATGCAGAAATTGATAATATCATATGCATTATGCAAAAAGAAGTTTGATTTATCTGAAATTTGTTAATGAAATCATTATAAAGTATATAATTTTAAAGAAAATCCTCTAGTTTCTCCTCTATAAATGGAACATCAGAAAAATGTATACCTGTACAAATTTTGCATTTCATATTTTACAATTTCATAATTCATATTTCACACAAAAATTACACATTCATATAGTCATCAAGTATGAAATGTTTGGTCTTCACATATGCCCTTTTCTTGCAAAGAAAAAATAACATAGAAACACATTCAACCTATATTTCTTCATTTACTTGAACTATTGACAACAATTAAACATTTGATAAATAGCAGAAGATAGAATTGAAATATTGTAATATGAAGCAAACTAACTTGTGTAAATTTCATAAAAACATATTTCCAAATGGAAATATGAACTCACTTACTTGCTTATTTAAAAAGTACATGACAATCAGAAATATAATAAAATATGATAATTTACTGTTACAGTCTCAGACTTCTTATCAACATATGCACCCTTCCCTTTGTCTTTTCGGTGCATGTGGTCAAACAAAACAAAGCACGGGACAAGGCTTCATAAATCTTTCTCGTACATTGTAAAAGAACTTAAATAAATTAAAACCTAATAGAATAATGAACAAAATAATTCAAGAAAATATTCATATCAAGCACTTTTTATGGATCTCTAAACTAACTTATCCACCAACATGACAAGTTATTTCACCATCCTTATCCATCATTTGGTTCTTCTTATTCTTTTCTATTGGCTCCTAGAATCTATCACTAGCCTAAAGATCCCGGATGAGATGCTCCCAGATGTCCATCTAAATTCAAGCAGGTCAACCTTCTTCCATATAGTTTGCAAGGTCCCCTGTGTCTAATAGTGTAAGTGTTGCATTCCTCATTCACTTAAACATCCTCTTACATAATTTAGGGGCTACCTTGAAGAATGCATCTTGCGCCAATGGCTCATCCTACGGCCTCCATGTATATTTTACGTGAAACGAAATTAAACGACTTTACAAACTAGGTAATACATTTTTCATGTGTAAATATTATAAATTGAATGTTGGTGTAATTTATCATCCACTATCTATACCATATATCTAACAGATCAAGAGGTATTTCAATCCACGTCAAATATGATCAATGGAACTTGTTCTTACACTAATTTGTCTTAGCACACTCGGATCAAGAAGTTTATCAAATGCACAATATAATTAGAGCATGCACATCCCAAATATGCATTAAAATTAAATTCACAAATTTGAGTAAGAATATGAAAACATTACCTCATCATAAATGGATGAAACAAGGCTCCGAAGGATAAAGTAGTCCTCGGCGATTGCATTTTGTTTGGTCCTTGAGGTTGCCGAGAACTACCTTCCTCATTGATTGCGTCTACACAAGACTCCTCTGCACCATCACCCAATGGGGGTATAGGGGCATGCTCATCCGGATGCGATGCAATTGGGTCATCCACAAGACCCCTGCCACGGGATCCAGATCCACATGACCCGCTCCCATGCCGAATTGGCCAACAACCAAGAGCCATATCTATAATCACATAGTTTTTGAAAAGAAATTGGAAATAAAATTATGATAAATTAAAACTTAATTATAAAATTATAGTGCTCAACTCAACTCAAAACTAATCGAATTAATAAAATCACTAAGTACTATACTTGATCTTATAGAATCATAGTGCTTAATTATAGTCCAAACTAATCTACTATATAAAGGTACGAATTTGAATTCTTTAGCTCACTAGTGGAAAATAGCCTTTTGTCACTTAAAATTTTTGTGAAAGAAGAGTGTTTGACACCAAATCAGCCACCGAAATTTCAGTGACATAAGCTTTCGTAACTAATTGAAAATGACGACAAAGAAAATTAATCACCAAAATGCCACCGAAAGATATGGTGTCGGTAAACTAACACCTAATTTCGGTGATACTTCAATGACTATTGAGTTTAGTCACCGAAACTTATGGTGGCAATTCAATGATAAAAATCGGCCACCAAAAGTTTTGGTGACAGTTTGGTGGTAGATTACAAGCCAACCAACTTTCAGTGGCTAGTTAGTAGTTAAAATATTAACCATTGACTTTCATTGTCAGTTCGTTGGCTAAATTTATCACCAAAAATTTTGGTGATAAATTGTCTCCGGCAGAAGGCTATTTTTCCACTAGTGGCTTATGAAATTAAATTGTAACTTAAAGCTATAAAAATTCAAATATCAAGTTTAAGTAGGGTCATTGTATTAATTCAATAATTAATTTATACATCTATTTTCAATCATCATAAAAAATCATTAATTTTAATTACAAATTTTAATCATGAATTTAAACAAATAAAATAAAATTATGCTAATAATTCTATCATAACCATTATTTTAAATCTTATATATGAACAACATTAAAATAAAATTTCAAACATAATCAAATTAATTATTTTTTAAAAATTTCAAATGCCCTAATTTCAAAATATATTTAAAATAATAGTCATAATCACAAAATAAAACCTAATTTTAAAAATTCATCATAACAATAAAAAGTAAGCATCCAACAACAATTAACAAACAACAATAAATACTTTCAATCTTAATTAACATATTTATCAAAAATAAAAATAAAAAACTTTAAAAAATTAGAATATTATTCCTAAAACATGTATAAGCGGCAGCGACAACGATAAGCAATGGTCGGCGATTGGCAGCAAGGAGGGTAGGGTGTTGGCGGCTTCGGCCCCTCCTTATTTTATTTTATTATATTCAACACTTTGCAACCAAATTTGCGACTGCTAAATCGGTTGCAATTTAAGTTATAAAATGATTAAGTTTCGCAATGAAAATTAGAAACTGATATGCAACTAGAAAGAGCAATCGTAAAGTGTGTCTATCACTTTGCAACCATAATAAGTGACTAAAAAGTGTGGTTACAAAGTTTTGGTTCCTAAACAGTTACTAAATCATAGATATATTTTGCGACCGATTTTGCGGTCGCAAGGCCGTCGTAAAAGTCACCCATTTCAATGTGGCCGCTAAACTGTAACTGGATTTCGCAGTCGTAAACTTCTGGTCGCTAATGCATGTTTTTCTACTATGCATCCAAGACCCAAAGAGCTAAGATGTGAGGGTGAGCCTATAAATCTTCAATTTTGGTTAATTATTTTTTTTTAAAAAATAGGTCCATTAATTTACCCTTGGATCAATTTGTTGTATAATGGTGCCATAGTTGATAGAGAACCTTATTCGATAGTGGGTTATCAGTAGCCATGGATTAGGCCCATAGTCCAAAAGAAATTTTAAAAGACAAAGTTTTTTAAAGATGAGAGAATAGGAGATCCTATGCATAGATGAAGAAATCGGTCGATTCCACTCAGAATCAGACGATTTAAATCGGATCAGGAGCTATCCGATTCGAAATGGGCCTCGAATCATGTGAGAATCGATTTTTTGGATAAATGATAAAAATACCTTTGATATGATATTAAACACATTATTTATGCATAGGTAAAATTATAATTAAAAATTTAAAATGAAAAAAATACCCCTTCCATCACCCTCCCTCCACCGCCGATGCTGACCCCGTGTGCCATCTGCCACTGCCCCTCCCTTCGCTATCACCCCTTGCCTCCGCTCTCTCTCTCTCTCTCTCTATTGGTTTGCCGCCGCCTCTGCACGCAGGACAGTGGGGGCCAACAGGTGGCGGGGTGGGGGCAGGGCAGTGGTGGCAGCAGCCGTGGTGAAGAAATGGGGCACGTCGGGGGTGGCATTCTCGTAATTAAAAGTTTGCTCGAGTAAAAAATAATAACTAATTCTATATAATTTAAAAAAATCCAAAAAATATTATAAAATATTATAAAATATAATACACACAATAATATCAAAATAACATCAATACATAACTTTAATATATTTATGTTATGAGTTGTTAAATTATTATATATGACCGATTTAGACTAATTCGATCCGATTCAGTGACTCTCTCGAAATTCGATTCCGATTTTTATAACTATGATCCTATGTCACATCCAATACTTTGATGGAATATCTATTATATTAACAAGGATATGCCTAAAGATCTTTAATTCAAATCATCTACTTAAATTTGAACAAGTGATTTGGGTCTATCAATTTGCACTTAGACTTGTTACAACGGTGAAGAGAAAGACAATTGAATCATTAAAAATAAGCCATAATACTTACACTAACAATTCACCAAGGACAAATATAAAACAAACTTACAAAAGTAAATTCCCAAACCACCAAATTATCAAGCTAAATTTGTACACACGATAATTAATTCAATATTAAAATTTTGTATAAAAGTAAACTTGTTGATAAATAAATTGATGCTTAGTTTTTATTTTCTTTTTATCTTTTCTGTGTTCTTTTGTGCGGCTACCATAATAACTGTGAATATATTTCCTGCTTCCACAGCTGGCCATATCTTTTTTTTAAAAGCCGTCATACCTAAATTGTTTAGTTATCTTTTATGTTTTGATTTATGATCTAAACTTAAATCCCATTGCACTCTGCTAGAGAAAACAAACGAGTCTCTTTGTGAACTGCAATTGGATTTGTCACTGTTAGTGCCTGGTGTCGTGAAGCTAAAAAGTGGAGATTGGAGGGTGAGCCATCACAGACCACTCTTTTTCTACAGCACAATCTAAAGCTGGCTTCAAAAGGGAGTCTACATTCAAAGAGCAGAAGCTAACTGGCTTCTTCTGGTTCTTCACCCTAACAACAGCTTATCTCATAATAAAGATAATAACCATGCAAGATGATCAGTAATATCTAGGCAATTCGTTGTAGCTAGTTCTCAGCAGAATGACATAAGGATTGGTTCAAACTTAGATTAATAACTTCAAAGAACATGGACAGCAGCCGATCAGTGCAGGTAAAAAAATAAATTTATTTGCCTTCAAGGCCGTGAATAATATTACAACTGAACATTCATATCGCATCTTGAGATGACCAACCTCTAAATGCTGCAACTCAACAAGATATTGGTATTAACACTCACCCAGTTGTAATAAAATACATGGAAAGTAATGTGCAGCTATGGCGAAAGCCAAACAGACCATCACCATAAATCACAATTGAAAACCATAAGGTTGAGCTATGATCATGAAAACCAATGTTTATATCTCAATAAGCATAGGTCTGACTCTCCGAGTTCATTATGCGGCTCCTATGGAAGTTGGCAATGAAATCTGAGGCCCTGCTGTCTATGTCAGGATCGGCGAAGTAGCTGCCATTTTCATCATCACTAGTTATTGTTCTTCTCGTTCCTCTGATCTCCCATGACCCATCATCAAAATCCTCTCCATCTCTTGACCTCTTGTATTGAAACATGCTAAACATGGACAACAAGAACCATGAGCATGATGATGATCCCCTTCTTGATCCGCCCCCACTCTTGCGTCCCATTTTGCTAGCTAAATATTGTAGATGGGAAGTGATAAACCGTGCTAGCTAGCTAGCTCGTTCTGGAGATGAGATGATAAGCATTCACTGGTATGGTTTGTGGGTATTTATAGGGAGAAATTTTGGGTATCTAGATACTTGATCAACAAAGAGAAATATTGATTTGGCTGGCTTAGAATGACCGACCTGACAGTTCATAAAGGGAATACAAAGACAACAAGAGCTAGGAAACAGAATATGTTATTCTATATCAATCCGCTAGTACTTTCCTGGAACGCAGCATATTAACAGTGGTAACTATAGTAGGACCAAGACCCAACTAAGCAAAGCTTAGAACGCAAACCTCTCTTTTCTAGTTGACCGAACGGGAGGTTCATTTGGTGTAGCTTCTAGGATTGATTAACATGTTCAAAGATTCATTTCCGTCAAAATGTGTTGGGCTCAAATTTTCACAGATAGGAATCATATTCTGGCTACATACCATGTTTGCACCCTCGGTAACATCCTAACACATACAAGCATACAACTTGGTTTCCCATTGATCCCATGCTTGTGTACTACCTCTCATTCCTGCGTATGAGGAACGCAAAAATTCCCTTCCTCAGTTCTACTAATAGATTTTTAGTTACCTATAAGGTAAGGGATCGGGCAAGTACATCGCTTTGGTCAAAAATCTTTTTCACTCTCGTTTGCTCCACTTAGGTGCACTGTTGATGCAAGTGAAAATATTTAGCAGTAGATGAGAGCAAATAAGTTACATATATGTTATAATTCCTTCAATGTAGATAGTAGAATTGAAAAAATGTCATAGTTACACCCTACGATGTGAAAACAAAATAGGTGAGCCAAGGAAAAAATCAAGGAGAGGGAAGAGTGAAAGTGTTCTTCATCCTACAGCAATAAATCCAACTATGCACGACCTAACAAATGTAAACCATTACTCAATGTTTATATGATACGTGCATGTAATAACATGTAACAATCTTAGATGTAACAAATGACATAATATATGAGACAGGAATTTAAACATACCACTCAATATATTAACTAGATGCTGAATGTGCCAAAATTATATGAGATTTTGACAAATCAAATAAAGATATCAAAATAAAAATTTATTTATTATATGAAATATATTTTGATACTACAAAAAAAATTTCACATTTGCCCACGATAAAATGTGGAATATATTTAAAGTTGTTGTGGGCTACACTTTTCTAGAAGAATATATAGTTCACAAAATAATCTTAAAATCGTAAAAAAATATTTTCAAAGTACATATATTTTATGATAATATAATTCGTGGATTATAGTGCCATAAATTTATACACATTTAAGACATTATTTTACATTTTTTTAAAATTAAATTATAGACATTACGATAGTTCACGCCAACATAAATATACTCTACTAATTATCGTGGCCAAAAGCCATATTTTTTTATGGTATACCTCAAAATATAAACAATTGGAGCAAACAGAGAAGAAAGGAAAAGTGGCAACAGTACTCTTCTTCCTCAATTGGTGGCCATGCAGTGTCCTATAGATTTTCACAAGCACCCCATCTAACAACCCTTTTTTCTAAACTTTTTACTTCGCCATGATTCTCCTTTGCATTTTATTTCAAAAACAACAGCAAAAGTTGTGCATGCTGTATAGCTGTTTGCATGATTTGATGGTTTGGCCAGAGTCCACACTAAATTAGTTATTCAATCCACTTTCAAAATAATCATTTGTTTAACTAAAGGAGTGTAGTTGTAATCACGTAATTTAAATAAACTAATCTCTTGTCATATCTACACGGAAAGAAGAGCAAGAAACAGATCAGGGATGAGAAGAAATTAGGAATGCTGCCGAAAAGAATCTTGGACTCATGATTTGTAGAAAATTATATATTAGCCGTAGTTGCTACGTAAAGTAGATTCAAAGCGTCAAGGAGACTAGTTAATGCTTTTAAAAGAAAATCAAGACTAGTTAACTGATTACTAATCCATGGGTTAGGGTGTGTTAGGTTATATTTGTTGGATATATATTTCTCTAATTTGATATTTGCTTGATTGATAAATATTGGGTTGTATTTTTTTTCCCCTCAGAATTTGCTCTATTTCGTTTAATAAGATCGGCAATGAGCCTGTTATTTTACAATTATAAATGAAGGAATAAGATATGTAGTTTTTTAGAGTAGTTTTATTAAGGAGGTTTTATATGATTTTAAAATTCGGAATTGACTCGGAAAATTTACCGACTCAACTCAGCTATCAGCTTCCGAGTCAAACGTGAGAGTAAAATCAATATTGCTGCAACTTGGACTGAGTAAATTTACTAAACTCGCTCAAGTTAGAGAGCTAGTTACTACTGAGAAGCTAAATAAGGAAGACTAATCGTGATGATCGTCGTAGCCCTATTGTTTACAACCCGCCACTGCCCATTTTCTTCCCATAAATAAACAATTATAATGAAAGGCTTACAAACATTTTATTATAACCGTAAAATTGATATATATTTATTGATCTTTAAATATAAATAATTTGCATATGCTTACGCTCATGATCATTTTCATGTTGTAAATTTTTTATAATTTCTTAAAATTTATCTTAGGCCTTTTGAGTTCCTAACCAAACTCGTACACCATTGTTGGGTTTTTTGGACCCCCGTAAAATACTTGGAATAAGTGTCACAGGTATTTAATCTAAAAATTAGTTCAATGGATAAGACTTTTTTATTAGCTTATATACAAATCAACCAACACCTTTTATGATTGAACTCTCATTCACATATTGGGCGTCCCCGAAACCATTATCATCCAATAAATAAGATAAATCTAATAACTCTCATTTATACAATTAGGCATCCCTGAAACCATCATCGTCTGACAAACTCCCTTTAATTAAATGGCCGGCATAAACAAAATACCAAGTCTCCCAAGATTGTATAACCAAGACCTGGGAGACAATTGGTGTAGACAAATATCAAATCTCCCGATATTATGTAAACACCCAAAACCATCATCGTCCGACAAACTCCCTTTAAATCAGACGGTCGGCATAGGCAACACCAAGTCTTCCAAGATTGTGTAACCAAGACCTGGATGACAATCGGCGTAGATAAACACTAAATCTCCCAAAATTGTGTAATTAAGCTCTGATAACACTTCAACCAAGCTATGATATTATTACTATTGGGCCTTTTAGGCCATTAAAAGAGACTTGTAATATGTGTCACGGATCTCTCTTAATTCAAAAATTAACTCAAAGAATAAGACTTTCTCACTAGCATATATACAAGTTACTAACACATTCTACAACCGATGTAGGATAAACCTAGGGGTGTAAACGAGCCAAGCCTGCTCGCAAGCTTTTTGCGTTCGGCTCGGTTCGGCTCGTGC
>JAVDBV010010495.1:4876-17993 GCA_032619315.1 Piper longum
CGTGAGCAGAGTCGAAAATATGCCTGCAAAAGCATAGTCAACTCCTTCCACCTTATCCCAAAACGGTTCTCTTCACCAACTTAAAGTTACAAGACAAGCTTGTAAAACATAAAAAACCCATAAAATTCATGCATTAGTCGGCTGTAAATATAATGGAATGCAGGTGTCTTCTTATTAACAAGGGAAACAGAATCCAGTGGAAGGAGGCACTAGTAAAGCTGTTGAATGGACAAAACTTGCATATGATATTAACAAATTTAACAAACATCCATTCATTCAGACTATTGCAATTTATACAAAGCGGAAATTCAATCAATCACTGATGGTACATTTGCTAGCCATTGACCTCAATTTCGCTTTTTGTTTGCCTTCAAATACTTTTTGGACTTGGCTGCAGATTGCTGTGCAGATATTGGTAGAACAGTCATCATTAGCATCTAAGATATAGTTTAAATTCTTTTGGGCTTTAAGGTAAACTCTAATATCACTTATCTGCCAAGAGTAACAATCATTTGAATCAGAGAACTCGACTAATTTTTTGAGGTATTAATGAATATGGCTTATGAGCACCTGTTCTTCTAGATCTTGTATCTGTACATCTTTCTTTTTCACAGACGATCTTTCCCTGCAGCAGCAACCAAGAAGTTAGGCGAGTGAACAACTACGCGAGCTTTCCTCATGTAGGATTTGCACATAATACTGTCATAATATCATCACAAATGAAGAAAATATACCATATATTCATATGCCCAGTACAAGCATATGAAACAAGGTCAGTCTATATGCTACTGCTCTTTTCCAAAAGCAAAAGAAAAATATGCAGTAAGTGCAGCATTTGCGACGATAGAAGCTTAACGTATACCTTACTTCTATTTCTGTAACTGATTTTCGAAAGACTATTTTTTTGTAAGATTCTTGTTCAACTGAAAGAGGAAGCAATTGTTAAAAATAATGACTAGGATAAGAGAGATTTAAAAGACATACCGTGTTATAGATCTAAACTCATGCAATCTGGAAAATCACAAATTTGAATTTTAGCCCATTTTCAACAGCTTCGGAAATTGCTGTCTCATTCTTTTCTTCGGCATCACTAAGCATAGAGTCATAATACTGCCCAAGAAAAAAAAAACAAAGCAGATCTTTGCAACATACAAATCCATACAAAATAGCAATTTCCACAACTTCGATAAGAATATGATGGAGAATAATTTAGGATAAATAGACGAAAGAAGGAGGAAACAGATGAAAGGGAAGACTAATATACATGACTTAAGAGGGGCAATAACCGAAACAAACAACTTATCAACTCATCAAAACCTGTTTACGTTGGTCTATGCATTCCCTATTTATAATGTCAATAAGAAAAAATCAAATGACCCAATAGGTCCGATGCCTGATTCACTTCTGGCTGCGACTACAGATGTGTTCTATTGGCCAATCACTACATCCGGCTAGGCCTATAAAGCCCAGAGCTAATTAGAATGTTACTAGAGTCTGATAACTTATGTTCTTCTTTTAATTTCAGCATTATAAACATGTAGGGTTAATAGGTCTTATGGGGGGAAATACAAGTCGATTTTCTTTTTCCCTACAGAGCATCATCCTATCTCTTTCTCCTTCCTCTTTGTGCATAATTTCCTCTATTCCCAACTCTTCCTCTAAGTTCGCTTGTTTGGCGATTACAAGAATTTCTACATTCTTAATCGCAAGTTCTTTTATTTTTAATTGCACACTGCATTATGAAAGTATCGACTTCTTACAAAAGAAAGTCCTAAACAAGGCAACTCCGAACGTGTTTAAAACAAATCTCAAAGAAAGCAATCTTTTTCCTCATTGCCAAAGATAATAGTATCATATGAATTATTGAGAAAGAAAACATAAAATAGAGTATATTCCTAATATATGCTGCTGCATCAAACCCATGATATCAACAGCGGCCCATTTCTCATTTTATAAAAAAGTAATTGCTCGATTTCTCATCATATAAACATTTCATCTCCTTCGTGAAATCATTTGTCAAAAACAATGTCTTGACAAAGATGGACATGCTTTGGACAAGGTAAACTGAGATAGGGTCCAAACACTTAAATTGAATGTCTCGAAATCTAAATATTTGTTCCACATTATGAGTTGCAAATTAAAATATTTAAAAGCCCTGGGAAGACCTTTTTTGTGCCTAAATAGAATAGATTCAAATGAATCTATAGACAGATAAAAGTAATGCAAATCAAAAACTCTACTCCTCAAGTTGGTTTGTCATTAGATACTCGTAGACTTCTTTAATCTGAAAGAGTTCTGTAGATTACAATACACTCGTTGTGAAACAAAAAATCTAATATAAAAAACTGTGCTCTTAATTAAATACCTTTCGATGCTCGTCGTACTTCAAGTCCTACTTCAAAAATTTCAAACAAAAACATCATAAATATTGACACAAAAAATATTGTGGTCTCTAGTCTTGTGTGAGCTCTATATAAAACCATGCAGAAACTATGCCATATGTGACATTGTGATCAATCACCACTGCCATTCACATCAAATTCCATCTGGGCTCTCAATCAAGAAAATTTCTTAACCACTCTGGTTATTCTCTTCTAGATACATTCATACCACACCTGACAGCATCAAATACTCATGTCCCTTCAAAAAACATTACATTCTTCATTCTCTTTGTGTTATATTTACATAATTCCCAACCATCGTAGCATAATTTACTGGTTGTATCAACTATGACCACATGATAATGCTGGATATTACAAAACAAAATTTACTTGGCAAGTGTATCTACTGTAGCCCAAAAATACCAGACATGGATAGAACATATAAGTTATTGTTATTTGATCTAGCAGAAGTAGTTCCTCTAATTCCATGGATTTTTCTAGTACGCCCTTCATAACAAAGGAAAAGGTCAGAAGATGAAAAGAGGAACTTACTGTATCAATTTGACTCTCCGGAATTCTTGCTACACACTGGATTCATGATCTTGATCAGAAGAGTAACAGCTAGTGCTCAACCTTACCGATTTTTCATTTTTAGATTGATCTAATCGGTGAACATACTGATCACCAACATAATCCCATATTCTATAAGCATCCAAGTAAAGAGAATAACAGTGCTTAGTTTCTTCCCGGTATCTACCGGCATGGCGATCTTTATACCTGGAGAAACCATATCAAAGTCAGTGTTAGCCTGATAGAGCTTATGAAATGAATCGTTATTTAATCTCATTATGACTTGATCGTTTGGAATAATGGATCTTCACGTCAAAAACTCAGGAACTCAGTTGTTCAGTAGCTCATAGATCAGAGTAGGACGGGCCTTATTCTTCTTCGAAGAGGCCCGGGAGAACTCTATGTATTCTGCCTTTCACTGTGTTGCATTTCCTCTGGAGGCGTAGCTGCACCCCCTCGATCTGTGATTACAGCAAAATAAAATTTACATCTAAGGCACCTTAAAAAAAAAACATCGTAAGATCGTTTAATTTAATTTTACATCTAACACTTATTCGGGTAATACTTTTGTTAAAAGTGTAAATAGACTAGAGATCTTTAGTTTGATTAACCAATCTTGAAAAAATGACTTAATTTATTAATTTATACTTTAATCATTTTAACGGGTTATAACAAGGGCAGTAAACATTTTTTTTAAATCTTTCCACAAACTAGTTAATACTTTCATCGAATAATCACAACGCATAAATGCTCAAACAACCAAGATAAAAATGCTAGCTCCAAAAGAAATCAAAATAACCTAGATGGTTATAAATTGTTAACAACAGCAATACTCAATATGGGTATGATTATTATAGCCTCCTCGTTAAACCTACCTCCCACATCCAACAAAACTGCAAATACGGCATATCCAAAGATTTTTTGATGTTTTACAAGCTGAACATGTAGGCTTATCAGGCTGTGGTTGGCAAAAATGACAGACCTGTAAGATTGAAATCCGTGTAAGCAATTTGCCGAGTCATTCATACCCAACTTGTGATTCTACAACTTCAAATGATAATAACATGCCAGAAAATGTACTGCGATATTACGTAAAAATGAGCCGAGCTTTTGGCTAGTACGGGCTAGGGCTTGTGGCTCATTGTTTCATGAAATCTTAAAAATTTCATATGAATATAAAAATGGCACCATGAATTTTTAATAAGCATACAAATTTTTAAGCTTCTACCATCTCTTCCAATGTTATTTTTTAATGATTATATTGCATAAAAAATAAAATATAAAATATGTAATTATTTTAATGAAATCTAATGAGTCTGAGCAGCCGCACCAAGCTGGGAGGCAGTCGGCCTCGGCTCATCTAGAAGCCAACCAGCCTGAGGCTGAGCTTTTGTCAAGTGAGCCTGAGCTGACGTTGCCAGTCCCAATTCCTATTCCAAGTTTCCTAATTTGGATATACCTTCAGTTGGTTTCGAATGATCACTAAATGAATAACCCTATAAATCTATTTCTCACACATGGAATTTCTTTAGGGAAGAATTGGCCAACCAGGTCATTTTCTTTGATTATTAAGCGGCTTTTTACCAATGGAGTGCATTTCAATAGTCTTAACTAGGCATGTCTTTTGTGCTTAATATCTTTGTTAACTCTTTTTTTTTTAAAAAAGAAGCATTCACTATTCTACATCTCACTGGGTTATCGAACCAAGAACCAGACCAGTGAACCTCTCGAACAAGATATACCAAGGAGGTCATCCTTGCATTTGAACAGTAAATCTTCCTATCTAAACTACAAAATCGTCTCACTTTACCAAAAATTGATTAAACCTATAAAATCTATTTAAGGTTCTGTTTTATGTGGGTTTTGGCTTAGGTTTTGTAGGGTTTAGATGTGTAGGATGGAGGGTGGATAAGGCTGTATTGTAGGTGTTTTTGGCATCAACTTTCAGGACTCAATTACCACAAAAGATAAAGAACAAGACCATAATAATGCAAGGAACAAATCAAAGAGAAAGCTGCAGCAAGTTTTGATCTTAATAATAGTAAACAAATTGCAAAAGTGTGTTTTGAGCAGATTGAATGAATCTCAAGATGGTAGTCAAGTGAATAGATAGATTTGAGAAGATAGTTGCAATTGAAGGATTGATTGAATTTAGAGAGCAGAGGATGTTTATATCTCTGATCGTCTCTGCCTGAGAAGAGCCAAGCATGGTATTTTATAGTCCTCCTAAGAAGCCAAATAGCCCACCTGTCCCAACTTCTCATTTAATTAACTTCTTTGGCTAACTAGGCTGTCATCCTAATTGCTTACAACTGTCTAGCAACACTAAATAACTAGGCTGTTAACCAACAATGCCATGCCAATAGAAACACATGCTAAAACAATACAGGTTCCAAATAGATTATCCATTAAATATCGCATCAATCTATTTAAGGTTCCAAGATAGTTCCTCAAGAAACAACCATGTAATATCAACCAAACATATAATCAAAGTAGTAGGTTATACATTAGTAAACACAGTTACACAATCTCCACATAAGTTGGCAACAGCATCCTCATTAGAACTCATATTGCTTCACACCAACAAAACTAAGAAAGAATACCCTTCCAACAAGACCATGTAACGCATATGTAAGACAATTATGCATTCCAATTTATTATATCACAATTTTATATGCAAGAACCATCAAGTATATTTTGAAAAACAGACAGTTTAAGGTGTGCTCCTCATCATGCAAAACAAAATGTCACCAGAAAGAAATAAGTACAAAAAAATGAAGTCAAAGAACAAGCATGTTACAGCTTTCAATGCCAGAAACATGTTCCTCAACCCATTAAAATTATTAGGAGCAGCACTACATCCGGAAATGAGAAAAATGGTGAGCATGCTGTGTGTCGAATAGTGTAACAACTATAGCTGTTTCTCATGGAAAAGTAATGCCTCTGTCGCAATGTCCCCCAACAAATCAAATGCACAGGTAAAAAACCTGCTCCCCGGGCAAGATTAATCAGTCTATCTAAGAGTGCACGAGCATTGAAAATAATGGTCACAAATAGTTGAGGCAGAAACGAAGGATTGAGTCAGACCTTTCGTACTAAAACCAAGAAATATTTCAGCATACAATAAACAGAGACATCATACATAATAGAATGACAAAACTTCAAAAAAACTGGTCAAGTGAGGTAGAATTCACCAAAAAACTTGCGGTCCAAAAATCAGCATTTTATATATAACATAAGATTTGATTTTTTTATAATTTAATAAAAACTATAATAGAATCACATTTTATAATCACTTTTTTTATTATAAGCATTTAAATAAAATTATACGTGGTGGTATTATTTTAAGGTATTCTTCCATTAATTTAAGAAATCTTATTTTTTAAAAATATATTTTAGTATAAAATTATAGATCATATTTTGAGTATAAATCAAGTTATCTAAAATTTAATTCATATTATGTGTTTTAATGAAGTTCAAATTCAAATTTGATCCAAGCAAAAAAACTCTTCAGTTGATTTGTTATATAAATTTTCACTTATTCGAGTTTTTCACATGGAGGACAGAATAAACTCTTTTTGAAGAAGTTATCCCCGTTTATTGACTTTTTTTTAATTACGTATATTATCTTTAAGGTTCGTTAGTGTGAAAATTAAACAAGATTATAAAAACATATAAGTTATAATGTATGGCAATTCTAATATGAAGTTATTTATTTTAGAAAAATCTACTTATTGAGATGCACTAGAACTTCTATCAAATGGTTCTCCTTGGATATTTAATATCCACAATATTTATTATAAAAAATAATACAATTCATTTTCATTAGCATGATATATGTAAATGTGTGTGTGTGTGAAATATATGAATGATAATTTATGATAAAAATATTGATATTTCCACTACAAAATTATCTAATTTTATAGCATTTTGCAGTAAGATGCAAGTCTTATATCAAGTGATCCCTTTTAAAAATTTTGCTCAATACAATTTTTCATTATAACACAAGAAGAGAAAAACGTTTTTTGTAACATGCTACAAAAAAAATTTCCTACATACCATCTTTTTACATTACAAATAAGAAAATTTCCTACATACTATCTTTTTCTCATGCGGAGCAAATGGAGTCTAAAAAATGTGAGATTTTACATCCTAATTAACTAAACTTCACATCATAACTAATTTGTTGTCAATTATAATTCAATAAATTTTATATATTTTACACTTTCTTTTTTCGTGCCTACCATTTTCAACCCAGCCAATTTCCCCGGCTGACTGGCCCGTTTCTGTCTGGCCCGCTCCGTGTTCTTTAAAACCGGCCCAGAAGAAGCACACGGGTTGGGAGGAGAGGGAAGGGGCTTTTTTCTCTTTTTTTTGAAGGCGAAAGGAACATTTTGGGCGGGACGCTCCCCGCCAATTCCAGTTTTCGGTCTCCGGCGCCGCCGTCGTCGTCGTGGCCGGAGGAGAAGATGTCGTCCTTCTCCATCAGCCCTATGCCCCCGCAGGACATCGTCTCCATGCTCTCCGTTTCCGAGATCGCCAACATCACCCTCGAAAGCCTCTCCAACCCCAATTCCGACTTTGTCTGCTCCCTCTACATCTCCATCCTCTCCTACATGGACCCCCTCATGTACGTCACTTCTTCTTTTTTTTCTTTTTCCTCTTTGAATGGTTTGTTCTTGTTGTTTTTGTGGTAGTAGTGGACTATCTGTAATTTCTCATGTCCACTACACCAGTGCATTTTATGCGCGCGCGCGCGCGTGTGAATAGCGCAGCCACATTATTCTTATTATTATTATTTTTTTATCGAATGTGGTTTTGTTTTGCTTAATTAATTTTTTAAAACCTTATTGGAGGGAAATTGTTGAAGCATCGATTTTGTTGCGGTCTTGATTTCGAACTGTGTAAATTTGATAGGGATGATCCGGGACAGGCTGATTTTGGAGGGTTGGATCTCCTCGAGGACCTGGATGCACACCCTCTTACCGTTCGAATGGTCAATTTGTATCGGAAGATGAGTAAACTTTTCTCCTCCACATGTTCCATGAATTTTACCATGAAAGACCTGATCAGTCCCAAGCGCGATCGCACGATCAGGTTCATCAGCGGTATTATTAATTTTTTACTCTATAGGTAATTTTCGAACCAACAAATTTTCTGACTATAGAGAGGATCATCATCAATGGTATGTCTGCTCACAATTTTAATGTACGTGTTGCCTTATTCTTTTTAATTAGGGATGATAAGCTAAGTAGGATGCGACCAATCGTCGAAAATACAAATAATCTTGAAATGAGACTAAGTGAAGTGGAAACAAAAAGATCTGAGGTATCAACAAATTTATTTCAGTATGCCTTTTCTTTCTTACAATTTGAACAACACATTTTCCACAAAAGATTTCCTGCTGATCTGACTACAAAATTTTGCTGTGGAAGAAACATATTGCTGTTAATCAAAAAGCAGCTTAGTTGTGTCACAATTATGTCCCTCACAGTTGACTAAGGAGATCGCCGACCTTGAAGATTTCAGCAGGACGGAACAGCCTAAAATTGACGAGTTGCAGGCTGAAGTCAACGAGTTGCATAAAACAATTCAAAGTCTTAACAAGCAACAAAGGTCTATTAGAAGTTCTTTCCAGAAACTGCAGGACGATGCCAAAGATATTGATGTTAAGGTTTAGCGTCTTATTTCTCCTTCTTCTAGTACCCTTTCATTTACTTGGTTAAAAGTACATGCTGAGTGTCAATGATTTTATGTTCTTCCGCTCAGATATCAAGTGCTGATTTGAAATTAGTAGAAGCGGCTCAACTCAACAGCAGTTTGCACTCCAACATTGTTCAGTCGCCTGATAAACTGCAGGTATAGACTTGTCTTGTTTCATTTTATGTACTTGTATTTTCAGTTATTGTTTGCGGTTCATCACTAAAATTTTTGTTCGGAAGGCTATCTAATAATAATCAACCAAGTCAAGATTACCCCCATTTTCATGCATTTCTTTTCCTTTGACTCTGCTTGATGGCATGCATTTGAAGAGTGTGCTTGGGGGCTTATGAGTTATTCTGTCTTGGGGACTGTTTTCTTAACTGATGCTGATTTTCAAGTTTAATTTCTTTGTTCAATCTAGAGTGCTTTGGAGGAGAAGAAATCTATCCGAGCTGAGATTTTAAAGTCGGAGAGTTTAGCAATGCAAGGTGCCAATGAGAAGAAATCGAAATTTGAGGTGTATTGTGAGGTAGTTGCTGGTCCTTTTATTTTAAAACAGTTCCTGGTCTTATAGGTGGTTCGTTTACTTATTATATGCATCGTTGTGGAACGAGGATTACGGTCAGTCGAACTTGCTTTGATTAAGTAGGGAAGTTGAATTGATGGAGTGTGCATTTGTGAGCATACAAACTTTACTACATGACTAATATTTTAAGTTTGAAACTAAATATGTATGATTTGTTAAAAATTAACTATTTTTTTCTCTAGGCGTTTTATTTATGCCTTATCATATTAACTGGCTCACTTGCAAATGCTTTGTCAATTCGTTGAATATTAAAGGCAATTAATTTTATCTAGTTTATAAATGCAATTGACATATGCATTTTGCTTATTATTTGCTTCATCTACAGGCAGCCAGAAAATTGTCTAGGCGTGCAGAAAAAATGCAGGCTTTACAAGAACAGGTTTGGCTTTACTTTTGAGCATTACCTTTTGACAAATATCTAAACATCTTAGTTTTATTGCCGAAATTAGGCATTTTACTAAGTTCTGCATATAATGGTTTTTTGCTAGATGATTGGGCATGTCATTAGAAGTATTTCTGCACTTACAATTATGAGAATGTTGGATATGATGAGGCTGTCTCTGGGTTATCTTCTCCCTGCTAATGCTTTCTAATTACAGTTAAGTACAGTAAAAAATGTCGATAAAGAGGTGAAAATTCTGAAAAATAGACTGGCTGAAGAAGAAATGACCTATATGTCTCTTGAATCAAAAACTGTTGAACGAGAAGGAAGAGGTTTGTACTTTTTTATATCTTCTCATTCTTGTGTTTCTCAAGTTTTTAAACCTCTTCACGATTCATTAACATTAACAACATACAAATGTCATAAGGCATGTTTTATGCCTTAGATTTTCTTCTCAACATATTATCTGATCATGTTAGCTAAAAAGGCAAGCGACTTGGAAAATGGAGCTTTGAACCAGAAGAACTATAAGATTGGAGAAGCTGCCAAAGAACTGAAAGATTTAAAGTTACATTCAGAAGGAAAGATGCATGAGTTCAGCTTAAGGGAGAAAAATGCTCAAGCGAAAATGGACAAGGCACGATTAATCATAATTAGAGTCTATTGTATGATTTTTCTTTTTTCTTGTGTTTGTTTTTAAAATGCATGATTTCATTTGCATGATTTTTTTCAGGCCGACAGTATTAACTTAGAGATCAAAGCTGTAAATGAGTCTGGTTTGCCACACAGCAAAAGCTGTGTGGCAGAAGTGAAGAGATAATGGAAGAGGTAAGTGGTTTATTGACAATCTGTTCTTGGTCTTGATTGATTTTGGTGCGTACTTCCCCTGGAATGTGCTGTTGAAAAAACTCATTTTTATAATTAATTATTCTTATCAAACTTTGCCATTGCTCGCGTGTCAGTCCTAAGACAGGAAAAAGGGGGGTTTGCGGCAAGAAGGGCATTCAATCATCAAATTATTGTTATTTATAATTTTATGGATCTTAGATATAGATCCATGTTCCCAACGACTTTTTGAGGATAAGATTGAAGAAAAAGAAGTGGAATGAATCTTGTCTTTCATATTATCTGTAACATGCAAAAATTTAATAGGAGAATAATTACATATTTTTTTGTGAATGGATAAGGATAAACTAGAATTATTGTAGAAGTACAAATAGGCATTCAACATGTTATAGGAGTTGTGTCCTGAAGTTTTATTTGTAAAGATGCATGAAGAATCTCGAAATTTTAATTTATGACACCAAAAGATTCAAGTTTACAATTTAGGGTGAGATTCAAAACGGACTTCTAGATGATACTCCACAAGGAATTGAATTCTGTCATCTGTATAGAAATGAGTATGCTGTAAGGCAATTGACTAATTGCTTAATATGAATATAAATATAGTTTCCAATAACTTTTATGCTATTTATTATGCAATGATCAATGGAATGGCTAGGAATCATGTTCTTAATTTCTATAAGCTTTTGTTTCATCATAAGTGATTTAAATGTATCCTCATTTTCAATATTATTGAATCAAAGTGATCTGAAGTAGTCAGTAGAATGATCGTGGTCTATTGAACTTAAATAGACTACTTTTAAAAAAATAAATTTATATGTGGGATAATGTACCAATTTACACTGATCCTTTTCTTCTTTGAAATGAATTTGTTTGTGGTTAGAGTTAGCATGGTTGAAAGGTCAGTTCAATCCTGACACTTATTTTACAAATTAAATTTGAAGATGAAGTTGAAACGCAAGCTTGTTGTCCTTAAATTTAGAATTTTCTTTTAACTAATTCACACAATGCATTTTTTTCAAATTTAACTTTGTACTGGACTTGATCTTTGCAGTTGAAGAACTACTTCAGAATCGTTGATCCAGTTATATTGAGGCTTCAGAATGGGTGTGGCGTAGATCAAGAGGAAAGGACAATTTGATAAGATGTTATGGGGAAGACATGTTATGGATCAGATATATCTACTCGTAAAGTTTCTTTTTTTGGAGATTGATAACAAATTAAAGATGTAATATCGCCAGGGGACTACTGTTCTGGGATAGATGAAATGAGTAAAATCGGAAGTGAGTAGCTTATGTGGTGTTATTAATTAATATTGGGTTTGAAAAAAAATAATGTATAGAGAACTACGACGATGGCATTCTGTTGACATTGGCATGTTCCCAATTTAGTCTGCACCTACTGGTACGATCTTGACATCGGAAATGAGGGTACAAAGCCTCCAATACGGGGCCTCAAGTTGTCATCTCTAGAAACAATCATATGATTAGTAAAAAGACTGGAAAATTTTTACATGCACTACTACTATAACACCTCATTGTGGAAACATCCATTTAACGCCAGAAACAACCATGTATGTTTAGTAAAAAGAGAAGAGTAACACAACTACGCGTGGCGCCGTCTGTGGGAATCGAACCCACGACCACATGGTTAAAAGCCATGCGCTCTACCGGCTGAGCTAAGACGGCTTGTCTGATAATTTCACGGATTTACTTTTTATAATTATTTTAAAAATTAATAGCATTGGAACACTTCTTTTAGTTTCCTCAGTGACATATTTGTATAATTCATCTTTGTAATTACATTCAATGTTTGAAAAAAATAATAATAATGATATTTATAAATTTTTAACTCAAAATATCGCTAAAATATTATGTTTTTTGAAACTTTTTTAAAAATATCATATTGATGTGAAAAAGATAAAATTTTATCAACTCTAACTTATGCTACTTAATTTATTTTATAAATAATACGCCTTATTATGTTAGACCACTAAAGTAATGTAAATTAGAGGTATAATTCAACTAAGTTATATGAGTTATAATAATAATAAAGATATTTATAAATTTTTAACTCAAAATATCACTAAACTATTATGTTTTTTGAAAATTTAAAAAAAGGTCATACTAATGTGAAAAAAGATAAAATTTTAACTTATGCTACATAATTTATTTTATAAATAATACACTATATTATGTGGGACCACTAAAATAATTTAAATTAGATGTATAATTCGTATAAGTTATATGAGTTATGAGTCACATTAATTTTTCTTGTAATTGAATTAATTTCTTCAAAACCATCCATCCATTAATCCCTAAGGCTTACATGCAAGTCAAAACATATTGGATTACAAAAAATGAGTTTAAAAGTAGTGCTTCCGACTGTGGAACATTAAAAATAATGTTTTTGAAAACTTATATCTTTTCTACTTGCAGAGTGTCTAAGGAAGATCCTTATTCTAAATGCTAACAAGTAGTTGAGAATAAATAAATTAATAAATATTTATCTCCGCCACTGCCCTTACTCCGGGCCAAGGCTTGGCACGAGTAAGGGCACAGCAACGGTGGGGCATAGGACATAAATGGCATCGTGGTCGAGGGCAGTGGGGATGGATAAGAAGTAAAGAGGTAAGGTTTTTTTTAAAAAATA
>JAVDBV010010505.1:3900-19477 GCA_032619315.1 Piper longum
TACCTTTTTTTTTTTTTTTTAAATTTTTTTTCCCCCCCCCCCCCCCCCCCCCCCCAAAAAAAAAAAAAAAGATCGGGCAAGGAACTTATAGCAATGTTTACAAGGCTAAAGATCTAATTACCGGGAAGATTGTTGCATTGAAGAAAGTGAGGTTTGATAATTTAGAACCCGAAAGTGTGAAATTCATGGCTAGAGAGATTCTTGTATTGAGGCGTTTGGATCACCCCAATGTCATTAAATTGGAAGGTTTAGTCACTTCGAGGATGTCAAGTAGCCTCTACCTAGTATTTGAATATATGGAGCACGACCTGGCCGGACTTACAGCCAGCCCGGAAATCAAGTTCACCGAACCTCAGGTTAGAAATATTTGCTTGGGAGAGCCTTAAATAGGAAATGATATTGCAAATTGAGTTGTTTGTTAACTTTGATTTAAAGTTATGAGCATTTATGAAGATGATTGTTTGATGAATACTGGCTGCGTGTTTGTTTTGACTTTCATGGTGGTTAATTAATTTACAGATAGGTCCAAACTACAATGTGCGGATGATACTTTTTGGTTGGGGTGGGGTGGCTTTCAATATTTTAGGAAGCAAATAATCTGTAATGGAATTTCTAAATTGTCAGGGATGGCGGCTTGTGATACAATCATCCGGTGTTGGAAGAATTTCCTCAGATTTGCCATGGTGATTAGGCCCCTTCTGCCATCTCTTAAGCTAACGACTTCAGCAACTTATCAATCAGGACAAGAAAGATAGAACGACATGGGAAGAATTAAAGAATAGCAGGAAGGGAAAGGACGAATATTATAGGAGGAAGAAGAGAGAGAGAAAGAAAGATAGGAGAGAAGAATCAGAGTTGGAGGGAATATTTCATTTCTTACAAAATTTTATGTACAGCTCCCCTTTTGCATTTTTTGCATCACTTTTTTCATTTTTTTCCCACTTACAATTTCCACTCGAATTCAAACAAAGAATTACTCAAAATTCAAATGACCTGAAATTACTAAAATACCCTTATATTTCATATCTAAATTAATTACTTCCTTTCTTTCTATAACTTTCTTTATATATATATATATATAATTTCAACTGGCTAATTATCTACAAGTGGTTTTAGTTATCACTGTTGCCAATTTCAGAGTTTACTATTTTGAGAAGGAAATGCATAAACATTACCAATATTTAATTATGGTTGATGATATTCAATTGGAGATAAATGTAGAGATGCCAAATCTTGAAATGACCTAATTGAAACGAACCATACTGTACCATGTTCTCTCTAGGACAAGGATTTACCTTTCCCTACCAGAACTATCTTGTAGTTTCATCAGTTTTACATGCCATTATGTTTGAATCTTTTTTTAAAAATTTTTATTCACTTATTTTTTCTAGAGCATAATTCAGACAATTTTTCCATTGATAGGTCAAATGCTACATCAAGCAGTTATTCCTAGGTCTTGAGCACTGCCATAGCCATGGTGTCCTTCATCGTGATATCAAGGGCTCAAACTTACTCATTGGTAATGATGGGACTCTTAAAATTGCTGACTTTGGTCTAGCTTCATTTTTTGATCCCAATAAGAAGCAACCAATGACCAGCCGGGTAATCACACTATGGTATCGTCCTCCAGAGCTGCTACTAGGAGCAACAACATATGGTGTTGAAATCGACCTTTGGAGTGCTGGATGTATTTTAGCAGAATTGCTAGCTGGGAAGCCAATTATGCCTGGACGAACAGAGGTTATTCTCTATTTTTTTTTATAGTATGCGAGTTGCTAATATGACTGCAATGTTTCTACGCAGTTATTAATTTTAAGAAGGTACTGATCTATTTGGCAATGGGATCATAAATGCAATGAGTCATACTGGGTTTTTTTTTTTGTACATTATTAAGTTTTTTGAGAGGCATTAGATAATAACTATAAAGAACCTGCTACTATATTATTTCCTTGTGCAGTCATTGGATTCTGTTCCTTTCAAAGATGTTTTTTTTTAAAAAAAAAAAACAATGTTGCTCATGAGAAAAATGGGTTATGTGTCAGATTGATTTGGGAGATTATAACATTATTTACTTTTCTAGTCTCAGTTTGTTCTCAATAAGCTAAGCATCTATTCTAGCTTGTCTATATAAAGTTGATTGAGGTTTTCTTCAGCAAAGTCATTTCTTCTCTTGTTCTTTGGTCACTTTTTTCCCTCTATGGTTCACAAGAATTAATTTGCTTCATGTTCTTGCAATTTATAAGGTGGAACAATTACATAAGATATACAAATTATGTGGGTCTCCGTCAGAAGAATATTGGAAAAGGTTAAAGCTGCCACATGCTACCCTCTTCAAACCACAACATGCATACAAACGCTGCATTAAAGAAACATTTAGAGATTTTTCTCCGCCTTCTCTATCACTTGTTGACATCCTTCTTGCAATTGATCCTGCTGAGCAGGGAACTGTTACTGCAGCTCTACAAAGTGAGGTAAGTCACAACATAATAATTACACCAAAATCAACTTTCTTGTAATAAAGGATTTGTTTTGTATCTTTACAATAGTAACTCTTAAACATAGTTGAATATCTATGAAAGGTTTAGATAATAGTCCGTGAATTGTCAGTCACACTTGTGGACAAAATAAATTTTATTGTGGCTATTTTTAGTTCTTCAATTCAGAGCCATATGCCTGTGAGCCCTCAAGTTTACCTCAGTATCCACCGAGCAAAGAGATGGATGCAAAATTAAGAGAGGAAGATTCTAGAAGGTTTTAACTTATCTTCACTTGCAGTTTAGTTTTCTTTCATTAAATCTATTTACTGTAACTTCCTTTTCAGGCAAAGATGTATGTCTGGAAAAAATGCAGGTGGTGAAGGATCCAAAAAAGTTCGTGTGCGTGATAGAGGAAACAGAGCGGTACCTGCTCCTGATGCAAATGCTGAGCTGCAAATAAATCTCGACGTGAGTAGCTGAAGTTTTTTATCACTGATGTTGAATCTAGTATAGTAAAACTTTATCATTCACCAATTTTTGGCAAGCAATTAGATTTTTCACCTTGTTCTGTTGTACATGTTTAAAGGTTCAAGCATTAATGTAAATATATTTAATTGTAGATTTACTAATAATTTTTATCTATAAATTAAAAACATATCTCCACCCATGATCTTATGTACATAGAATGCTTTAGTGCTTGTTCTCTGTTACAAATCCTTGGAGCGATGGTAGTAGGGAACCCGGGAAAAATACATATAAGCTTCCATCAAGAAGTTACAAACAATAACAACCTATGGTGGTTGTTTATTACTATACCACTTCATTTGATTGATAGGATAATTATATTTAAAATAGACAGCATGATAAATTAATATAACATTGAACTAGCTGTGCGGAACATGCATTACCATGCACACAAAATATTCAAAACATTAATGCTTTAAAACATGAGTAAGATTTTGGATGAATCGTGCTGTAAGATCCCCAAAGTTAATCTCATCACATCCTATGTCTATCAGGGTAAGATCAAATATATTAATGGGGATATCTTTATGATCTTCAATTTACTTAATTACTTTTAAAAATATACTAAACCTGTTTGTTTACACTAATTAGGTCGGGTCGTTATGATTGATATCAGAGTCAAATTAGAACCATTTTGGATTGTGGGCTGGATTAGGACATGAGTTAGGCCACTAGTCATGGGTCACATAAGTCATGGGCTAGGCCACTAGCCATAGGCAAAGTATACAAATTCTGAGGACAGAATTTTTTAAAGTGGGTGGATTGTAATAACCCCGTGTAATTCCACATCCAATACTTTTTGGGGTAATAAGATTTAGAATATTAGTGAAGATGTATTTATTGATCTTTAACTTAGTTAATGACTTTTGAAGAAATGACTAAGCTCTTTAGTTTGCACTAATTGGGTTGGGCTATTACACGTGTTATAAGTTCAACTTCAAATTAGGTTACTTTGGAGGGAAAAAAATTCAGATCAGGTTATTGCTGGGGTTGAGATTTAGTCACCTGACAAGGTGATTTGAGTTTCTTAAGATTTTTAAGAATTTAGTTCTTTTTGGCAAAGACCAACCAGCTTGCGTTTTGTTTTCACTTCTTCTTTTGATGTTCCTATTTTTGTTATGGGAAGCATAATTTGCAAATCTTATTTAATTGTGGTTATGATAAATATTCCCTTGTCCTTGAGAGCATGTTCGTGTGAAATAGTTTTACTTTATGAAGGAGTGAGTACTTAACTTTTGGTTTCGATCAGAGTAACAGTTGAAAAAATGACCTAACATAATTCTACAATAATCTTGGGTCAAAACAAAATGTTATTTAGCGTTCAGGTTTTACTTTACGAAGGAGTGAGTACTTAACTATTGGTTTTGATCAGAGTAACAGTTGAAAAAATGGCCTAACATAATTCTACAATAATCTTGGCGCAAAACAAAATGTTATTTAGCATTCCTATTGGAGGTGTTTTATGGAAGTTATTTATGAAAACACAATAGCTTAAGGACTCAGTTTTTGGTATTCTATTCAATGGTTAGGAGTCAGGTTTGGGACTTTTATTAGTGGATAAGAGTCAGTTCAAGGCATTTTACAGAGGCATCCCTCTCAACTGCTGACTGCTGAGGACTTGGCAATCAGTTTGGCAACTTGCACTGATAACGCTGTGACAATTCTGCTATATACAACCTATATACGTGATGGTTTGCATCATTGTTTTTTGGCTGTGATATGATGTTAAAATTCATATGCTTACACCAGATATGCATTTTGGTCAGTCTGCGATCTTTCTGTTCTATTTCCTGCTTCAATGCGTTGATTTTGATTTTCATTTTTGCAGAGAAGGAGACTCATAACACATGGAAATCCCAAGAGCAAGAGTGAGAAGTTCCCACCCCCGCATCAGGATGGAGCAGTGGGGTTTCCCTTGGACTCGTCGCATAATGCAATTGTTTCCTTTACTGGGACTGACAATTCCTTTAATGCCTTCATTGACACAGCAAAATCACAAGGAGTTCCATCCTCAGGGCCGCTGGGGCCGTCCAAAGCCAATGGTGGATTTTCATGGAGGAAGAATTCTGGGGAAAGAATTCTCCAATTTGCTCCTTGGACTTTTCTTCGCACTTTCAGGCCATCTTCATTCGCACATGCAATTAATCTTCGACAAGGTACAAGGACGAATGGCCGAGTTAAGGGAACACCATCTGCTACCTAGTTTTTGATCCATTAAAAATAAAAATAAACTTGTTTTGTGAAAGTTTTCTCATTATTTATTTCTATTCTCGTTTGTGTTTTACATATTTGGTTTTGTCGTTGTAAAAGTTGTATAGAAACAGGGTTCAGTAGCCCAGTAATTAATTGTGCATTCCTTTATTTTTATGGGAATTTAACTTTCATAATTTTTATCTTGCTTTTTGTGGATAGAATATGCTGAAATGCAAAGTGATTACTTTTAGTATACAGCTTGTGCCAGTCAAGGTAGAGAAACTGAAGGAAAAAGAGTACCAGAATTTTGTGTTTATTCATCTTTTCTTTTAGCAATGAGTTTCGTGATGCACGAGAGGAACAATCAGATCTTCTATCATTTCATTAGAGATCTTGCAAACGAGGTCGAGATGATGTTTGGGATATTTTCTAGTCCAAAAATTTATAGATATCTTTGTCAAGCTGTGTAGTTGGTGGCATTTTATTGACGCGCATGCTAGGTATGTGCAATGGTGTAAATATTTTTATTACTCTCTTTATATATGTGTCGTCATCTATTACAAGCATAACAATCGTTTTTTCTCGCATACATTTTTAATATGATTGAAAATAGTAATATAAGAACTAATACAACCAATATTTTTAATATTGATTTCAGTATGGTTTGATTTCAAAAAAAAAATAGGGGAAGATTATTACCCTCAAATAAAGTCAAACCCCTCTAAAAAACAGTGCAAAATATTGTAAAATTTGTAAAATAACATATTTTGGGGCAAAATCTATTTAAAAATCAAGTAAAATCATAGTGTATTGCGACTCATTGAACCGGACCGAATTTGTAACACCTCATTTCTACGTGAACACAAATCAAGTCTAAATATTAAATTTTAAAAAAACCCTTGATTACTTAACACAGAATGTTGGTCATAGGCCAAACTTAACCACTTGAAGTGTCAAAAAGGATAAAAGTTCTGAGTGAGCTGACTTCAATTGCCTACATGAATGAGACAAAAATAAAAAACACTCATGGCAAATAAATAGGATGTACAATCAAATTTTAGATGTGGAAACATGCAAAGTGAGATATTTATATATATCCAAGTTACAAAAGAGACTTAAAATCTTTGAAAATATTATGAAGGTTGTGTTGGGTTAATCCCACATCCCATTTGGAGGCAACCGGTGACTTGTATATAGGCTAATGGGAAAGCCTAAGGGCCCAACAAATGACTTGCAACAAGTTCATGGGCCTCTCTTAATCCAAAAGCTAGCTTAAGAATTAAGGCTTTTGTTGGGCCCTTCGAGCCCCAAAAGTGACTTGCAACAGTTTCATGGGCCTTTCTTAATCCAAAAGCTAGCTTAAAACTAGCTTAAGAATTAAGGCTTTCCCATTAACTTTCGTGTGGCCCGAATTGGTGTCATCTAGAACCTCACCAAGTCACCAAGACATGTTGCCTCCACATGCATCATTCAAGGAGGCTATGATCATCTAGACAACTGCCTCCTTAATACATAGTCACAACTACACTTAGCATATAATAAGCATTCTTCAAGTGTAGAAGTTATAGTCATCTAAGCCATTACCTCTCACACTTAGTCTTTCCTATAAAATCTTCACCTGCAATTTATTTCATGTGAGCTCCTCCAGTCCATGGCTTCAGACTCTTCAACCTGCAAACAAACTCAAAAGGTTGCACGTACCTAATTTAATACCTTTAGTAAAATACATAAATTATCAAAATAATAAGTTGATTAAAAAGAAAAGAATAAAACAGAAGGAAGAGAAATCCATCCACACACGGTCAACTTTAGGGCTTGTAAATTACATAAAAAAAATGATTAGGCCAACTTGCACCAAAATATTTCAATCTCCAAAATAGCTCAAATACAGTTAGTGATAAACAATTAAAACATATACACATAAACGGCATATCATACACAACATACATTATATACAACCAACAATGGGTTGTAGCCCCTCACATATGCATACAACAATCAACACTATGTCGACTTCCACCATGAGTCATGTGGGCCCTATTTGTCTACCTAGTTCCTTGATGCATCACAATTACGCAGAAAACTGTAAAATCACTAATCAATTAATTACCAATCCAAAACAACTATGTTAAATAAGTCAAATTGACAAGTAGATATTAATATCCACAAGAATTAATTGGAAACAAACTCCAAGAAATACCTTATTAGGGCTGCTATGAGAGACATGCTAAACACTCTCCTGCATAATCGTAAACATAAGTTTGCACACTAAGTACGTCTATGCATATCATAATAAGACGTAAAACATAGTATAAAGATTTGCACAATTTTTACATCCTCAATATAACATACGCCAATATACTCGTATGACCATTGTATGCTACAACTCACGGAACTGTGTTCTTTCGTAGTGCTTTTTATCACTATTTCATTCAAGGTTTAAAAAGTCCCAACTCTGATGTATAAAACAAACCACGGCATATATATATAGCAAGCCTCGAGGGTGGGGTGGGGTGGGGTGGGGGTGGGGTTGGTGAGGGATAGATGTATAGCGCCAAAGCTACTTTAATTGGATCTCAGTGTTTTCAAAATCAAGTCAAGTGATCTCATGTAATAATTGGTAATTTTATTATTATTATTTTAGACTTTATTCCTCTCTTAAGAAGGAGAAACTTAAATAGATTACTCTTTATTTTTTAGCCTAGAAATTTTCTTTTTGTATAATTAGTCTTAACAATAAGATACATACAATTTTCACATTATGTGGTTGAGTATATTGAGCAAAAATATATTGATCTATGTCTAATGCTCTATCATGTAATGAGACATTTAGTTAAGCTAAATTCCTTAGGATAAAGAAGGGATAAAACCAATGCGGCATCATATAAGGCATGGAGTTAATGGTATAAATCCCACTGTGAGGGGAACTAGTAGCTTGCAAACCGGATCGTTGAAATTGTTGAGAAGGCCACACAGGGCAGGGCGGCATTGGCATAGTGGCGACGCACTGACTGTTGGTAGGGATACAGGACAAAGTTGTCGGTGCTGAGGCAGATGGACTGCCAGGGACGGAGGCTGAATGGAGTCATGAATTGGCACTTGAGAGGCCGATGCAAGGGGCCAAGTTGGCCTCGTCATACGAAGTAGAAAGTTGGGAGGCTCATTTCCATAGTGTTGATTTTCATTTAGCATAGACAAGCCGTTAATCTTTTGTGAGGCTTCTTATAGGAGAGCTTCGAGATGATGCGTCCGTTCTATATTTTGCTCAAGACGTTCTTGAAGTTGTTGCATACTTAAGAGAGCGGATTGACCCTCATTAAGTGTCATTGTTTCCTCGTGAACTTTGGGCGGAGAGGAATGAGAAGGATCTTCAGGCATTGCATCCTCTGAGGAATTACCTGACATTGTGGTCATTTTCCCGCTTTGTAGCGCCATTGTTGACAAAATCGGTCACTTTGATGACACTGCAACCATTGCTCTATTTGTGTAGCGATATGCTCGCACGGATTTTTTGTGTGACATTTTTCATGTTACCCCAAGGCGCCCTTGTTCCGGTAGTGATATACAATATGTAACAAACTAAAAAAATACACAAGGGATGTTTTATGTTACTTAATAACAAGACAATATCATGATCATTATTATTTCCTTGATCAATCAAATGCATTTGATGATTAAATAAAATTACATTTTTAAACACACTCAAAATATGCAGGCTCTTGAAGGCACCAAACTGCTTGCTATGATGCTCCGTTGTTGAAGTTGACTACGCCAATGCGTCCCTGACGTCAAGAAAGGGCGGGATACCGAGTTTTGCTCAAATTGGAGTTCGGGAAGTTGACTAAATGATTTCCAAATTAAATCCGGGTCGGATCCCCAAAGCGGAACTGGTTCGGTTCAACAAATAAGTTGTGCTGAGTTGGCCTGGCTTGTGAGCTGTGATGGTACAAGTCGGGTCGCAAACGGGTAGAGATCAAGGCCAATCTGAAATTAATTTGAAGTAGCAAACAGCGATCAGGCTTGGTGGTCAAGTGGATCTGATCGGCTCAATAAACGGGTGATAGGCCCGCTTTTGGATCTTTCTCCCCGCCGACGTTTCTTCTTCTTTAACGACGTCGGCGGCTCTTGGACTTTTCCAGGCGACCTGCGGCTGCCACCTCCTATAGAAGGCAATACGAGGAAGACAACGGAAGTGCTTCAATGGCCAGAGATGTCCCGGGTGAACCCAAAATGGCAATAAGCTCCCGGTGTACTCTATGCTCTTCCCGACGATCGTCTGTTCTGATCGGCAGCGAGGCGTTTAGGCGTTTATGGTGGGAGGATGACGGGAACGGCGTGGACGCTGAAACAACCTGCCGCTCTGGCTCCAGTGGTCGGAGAACAGCAAAACAGCCCCGGAAACTTTGGACGGTCGACCAAGTGGTGACCTTGGTCTCCACCTCCCTCGGCGATTCTCAACAAGGGCGACAAAGTTCCGGCTATCTCCTCGGCAGGAGCAGCAGTCCTTCACGTTACGAGTGTTATTGCAGTTGGTGGCTTATAGCATAGACAATAGTAACTCTAAAATCTTCTTAGTTCAAATGTTGCAAGTCTCTTGAACTTTTTGTCTTTTCTCTTGCTCTGAGCAGGTTCCCCCCAATTATTCAGAGTTCTTAGAGGTAGCCAACGGTGTTAGATGGGAAGCGGGGTCTTGTTTTTTATCATGACCTATGTGTGCTCGCCCCTTATTGCATGAGCAGTGATGCTCGCCCACGTTGCTCGCCGAGTGAGCAACTTCTACTGCGCTCCCCTCCCATTCGAATAGACCTGCCCCTACAAGACTTCACGGCAAGAGGGGCTCCTGGGCTTCACCGACTCGTCTGCGGGACGACAACTAGCAGGAGACCCCCTTGGTTGGGGTACTCCGACAGCACTTTTTCGTAACAGCAAACAGCCAACGGGTGCTGTGTTAGCGCAGCAAGGTCCCAGGTGTCACGAGGTTAGATTCTAAGACTCAAAAATTTTCAATCCTAATTATACATGTGTGGCATATTTCCCTCCTAAGAATACTCAGCCTACACCGATACGCAATATGGATCAACTCCCTGGAAGTAAACTCCAAACATCACACCTGTGTTCGGTTGCAATATCTAGGTTAATGATCAAAATATCGGAACACCACCCCACTCAATACCGCAACTCCACTTCAGCCTTCGCTCGATCGCGCACGTTTGCTTCCCATGCCAATGCCGATACAGTGTTCTCAAATACCGCTATTTCTACCAGTACGCTGTCCTGATAACTAAACAACACCAAATTGCCCGACCACTCCAACTACTGGAACGCGTATAGGAGTTGTGTCGTTTACCCCTTGCTCGTCTCGGCAATCAGTTCCCACAACTATTGCCTTGCAAACTTTGACCACAACCTAGAAATAGAAGTTCCCGTAGACAGCCAACAAGCAAAACACATATTTACGGGAAACCACTTCTCAACCTTCTATTATCAAACAAATAAAAGGATTACGAGCACTCTACTCTCCCTTCAAGTACTTGCTCGGCTTGTGGACAACTCCCACAGCCTCGCCCCAATGCCACACACACTAGGACTCACACGATTACTTCCCACAAGTAATCCCTCAAGTCGTCTCCCACATATCGACTTGGTTACATACAAACCTATCAAACAAGACCAGTATGCACTCCACAACGTGTACCTTGATTTCGGCAGCTCAACAATATTCTCACAAGCACCAGCTGCACAAATCTCCTTTTCTCTCGGTTAACTCCTTTCACCAGAAGTCTCTCACGTTGCTATCCTTCTCCAATTCTAGAAGAAGTCCTTGCAACATTCATTCCTAGCAAATTTATATAGGCTCCACGTCCATGCATCTCTCTTGGTTCCAGATAAACACCAACTAGTCTGACATTTTTATCTCCAAAGATTCTGCCCAGATCCACCACGTCCAAGTTTATCCATACGACCCTCATGTTTATCTCCAAAAGATCTCCTTTGAATTCTTAAAAAGCGTGTCCAAGACTTTGATAAACTCGCCCCCTAATGTTTATCCAATTCTCTAAAGTTACTTGCACAAGATCACAATCTTCACCAAGATCCGATCCTCCAAACTCCAGCAAAACTCCTTGGCTGCACCGCTGGACTCAAGCTCCACCCTTGGCTTGACCAACTCCAACACTCGACCACCAATGTCAACCCCTTGGCGCCTCCAACAATTTCTAGCCCAAGTCTCGCTAGAAATCCTAGTACTGCTAGGACTCCTAGTACAACTAGAATTCCTAGTGTTGCTAGAATTCCATAACGCTCCAAACATCGGAATCCTCTAGCGCTCGAACATGATGACTGCACCAAATGCCGTCACACTCGGTACGTTGTTTGCTACTTTTGCCGCTCCAAATATCAGTCGAGTGCAACAACATGATCGGTACACCAAATACTGCTCCATGCGCCGAAACATGCTGTGTCCTGGCACTTTGCTCACCAGCAATCTCGGTCATCTCGACAGCACTATGCACCAAGGATTGGCAACCTGTAACTAAACACGGGTTATAGCATTGGTATGTTGTTTTCACCACTCGGATAGCCACTGCTACCCCTCATGGATGCTGGGAATACTAGGAACAACATCCAAATCCTAGCTCCCGACGACGCCCATAAATCAGGGCTGTAACATTCCCAAGCATCCTCTCCGGTTAGGCAAGCTCCGATTGAACTCCGGCTATGGCGGCGGCAATGCTTCAGCATTCACGGTGGCGGCAATGCTTCGACGTCCACGATGGCAAGACTCCAGCAACAACTCTTGCTTTGTTTGAGAACTTGTTTAACTCCAAACAGCAACAATATAATTTCTTCTTTCTCGATGAGAGGCAGCAAGAGGTGGTGAGACTCCTAGGCTTGGTGTGACAGCAAGGTCATAAGGCACCTCTTTTATCGATGTTGGCTCTTAGTGAAAGAAGGCTTTTCTGGTTATGAGTGCCAACTAGCAAAGATCTACGGGAGCGGCTGTGTTTCTCCTTTTCAGGCTGGCAAGACGGCTTTGGCTCGGGCGGGCAGGGCTAAAGCTTGGACAAAGCTATCCACGCTCTTCAAATAAACAGTTTTTCAAGCCTCCTACTTTTTCCCCTCTCTAGTTTTCTCTATTTACAGACTTCTATCTCAACCAAGAGACGTACTAGGCTCCTAGAAAATCTCAACAATTCTTACCAAGTCCTTCCTCCCCGAAGGGTCTCTTAATGTGGTGGTCCAATAAAGTCCTGGTTCGTCCAGGTTGATATAACTAGAGCCAGCTATGTTTTATGTAACCAAAGATCTAAACTGTACTCCACTCATGTTTTTGGTGAAGGTTATGAACAATATTGGTCCAAAATTAGGTGTCCTAAATAGGGTTGGAAGTTATGGATAGAATAGTTATTTTAGTCTAGTTGGAGGGCATTTAAGGGAGAAAAGTAAAAGAGAGGAAGTATAAGGAAAGTAGGTCTACCCTAAGTTAGTCCCCTCTCTCTTCACTCCTTGTTAGCGCTTCTCTCTCTTTCTTTCTACATAGCCTATTCTCTTCCTTCCTCGAGATTTGTGTGTACCAATCAAGATTTCTACACATTGGGCTCTTCTCATACAATTACAAATTACAGAAGCTATTCTAGTCCATATTCCTTATTTGCTTCGTGTACCTACATAAGTAATATGATTTTGTATACTTAGACTATTTAACCATCAGTTTGAGGACTCCATGGAATAGAGAACCTGCACAAAATTTGTTATACCTGCATGCCTCAATGTATTTTGTTCCCAATGCATTCTGTTTTCAAAATAAAGGAAATACAATTAGGTAAATAAAAGCTAGCTAACTGTCATAGTATCATATCACAAGGCACAAGCCAACCTGTGTAACAACATAAGTTTTAAAGTCACCCAACAACATCATCACATGATCCATCATAAGACATCTACATAAGCATGCCGTAAATATCCAAAAATAATAGAAGTCCACAAGGACACAACACAACACAACCAAAAGCCTGCAGCACAAAAGCCGACCAAGCATTCACTAATGTCCTTATGATCAGCCAAACTTCATCGGCCAATGCCAAGCTTGCTCACTGTTACAGGCTTAGCTTGTAGGACAGTCGGGAATTAGGGTTTGACGGTTGTCCCTAGCGAGTCCCGTGTCCAAGGTGAATAATTGGTGTTATTCATGTGGTGGAACAACCTACTGGAGCCATGCATCGGGTTGGAGTGCAGTCAGGGTACTGAACAGGGAAGGAGCCAGACGCATGAGAGGTCGAGCCGTGTCGGAAGACGGGATCGAGCATGTGGGCAGCAGTAGCGCGTGGGGGACCAAGCAGGAGGCTGGGAACCAGAGGTGCGTACGAAGTGAGCACCACCGTGCATGCCAGCAAAATGAAGGATCAAAATACTAGGCAGGACTAACCTAGTGTTGAGGATTGGCGAGTGGGCACCTGGGTCCGAGCGAGTCTGGAGCCAGTACTGAGTGCTGGGAAGTCTGGAGCCTGCCGGTTGCTGGATCAGTACCAAGGCTAGCCGGGGTGAACCAGGAAGGCTAAGGGGCACCATGGGTTTTCTAGTAATTGCAGCTGGAAACACCAAAGGTTGGATGGTGTAAGCTGATCAAGGAGGACCGTCGATTTGGAGTTGACAGTGAGGATCAGCTTGACTCATGTGGATTGAGTGAAGCCGTTGATGGGAAAATCGATGGGGAGGATCCATGGGGGTGACATCTAGCATTCCAAGCCCAAAGTCTATATAAGGAGAGGCATCCTTGTGTTGGAGAAAAACAGAATATGAGAGAGCTCGAAGAGAACGGAGTGTGGGTGAGTATCTCCCCTCTTGGAGAGGTGAGATCGAGTCGGGAAAAGGGGACGCCCTAGGTGTTTCTGCAGCCAGTCCTGGTCGGGTCTAAGACTGGAACACTAGGGAAGCTACCGGCATAATTGCTGTCCACCTAAGGTCCGATTCGCCTACTTCTGTTCAGCAAGCTCGAGCGTGTGCACCGAGTATTGCGAAGTTTTGTCGAGGAAGTGTTGAGAGGCCAAGTTGTGGGGAGTGAATATCCACGACTTGTGGGTAGTCTAGAGTAGAGATTACTTGTATCCTGTATTCATACTAGTGGAATAGAGGTTGGATTTAATTCTGTAAAAAGGACTATGTGTGCGTTGGATTTGGTGATCGACAATCTAATAGGTGATTTCTACGATCAGGTTATGCCGGCTCGTGTGGGTGACCGGCACGGGAATGCCTAGCAGTGCAACTTGGTGACCGAGCAGGTGTCCGAGCAGGGCGCTATGACTGGAAGGTAAGTGCGGGTACCTTGACGGGCCAGGCAATCGGGCAGAGTACCGAGCACTTGATCAGGTGTGAGCGAAGGTGGTGTCTGGAGTGGTGCTGTGCAGGGTGTCCGCTGGCTGCATAGCATGGTTGGCTGGTGGTTCTGAGGAGGGAAACACGCCACACGGGGAAAGTTTAGGGCGAAAAATAAGATCCATAAAACTGCCTTGTGATAGAGGTATCAGAGCCGGAGTTCAGTGAAAACTGAAGGCTTCGTAAGACACAACCTGTAAAACCCCATTTTCGGGTTAGGGTTTTACGCGATTTGAGTTTTGCTCTATTTGGGTCAATACCGAGTTGGTACGAGCGAGATCGAGCCAAACTAGTTTCAGATTATGAGTATGGGCCCAGATGGCCGTATGAGCATGTTATAGTGGCTGATTATGTGAAACATGCAGATAATAAGATTACGAGTTATCAGTGTATACTGAGGTATACAAATTTGTTTGTATATGTTAGAAAGGATTTTAGGCCTAGATTTAGGTCGTTGCGGCGTTTAGTATCCGTTTGGGATTTTGTGGGAACATCATTTGCATGCATCATAGGAATTTTAGATCACTCGATTTATGCCTCTGTGGGCCCAGTTTGATTGAGTTTAGTATTCGAGGCCCATTTAGCCTTCTTACCTTGATTCCCTCCTATAAAGTCAATTTCAGGACTCAAGTCAGTTTTGAGTTTGGACGGGTTTGATCCGAACTTTCGGTCCATATCTATATAGCATATATCCATAGGTGGGCCCTACTAGGCTATGGGTTTTTGGATGTCCAGATCATGCCATGTGGCAAAATTTGGGCCGTCCACTCACCCTTATCTTCACCCATTGGTTTCCAAGGTTTTCCATGATTTTGAAATTTTCACTCTTACGCCACTGCCACTTCGGCTCGCCGCCGGTGTGTCTCCGCCTCACCCCCGGTCACCGCACATACACCCACATGACCGCCTCGTGGCCGGCTTTTCAGTCGTACCTTTCATGACCACCGGCGCCGCCGCATTCGCCGTCGGTGAGGGAGTTTTTAGAGTCGGTTTTCGCCACCGCCGCCACC
>JAVDBV010010515.1:3175-14443 GCA_032619315.1 Piper longum
ATTCCCTTCCCCAGCCCTATATATATATATATATATATATATAGGGCTGGGGAAGGGAATATATAATAGCGCCAAACCAACTTTGACTAGATCTCATGGTTTTTGAAATAACATCATAGGATCTCATCTTTGAAGTTATATTAAACTATGAAAAAATTAACTAGATCACCCAAAATTAATAGGATCGAATAAAATGCAACTAATCTCGTCATCGATCATAAAAAATCAATCAACAATAGAGTCAAGTAACAAATCAAGCAAAGAATTATCCTAATAGGGGGCATTACCTTTTTATGGACATTTGGATGGGTAAACGGGTTAAAAGAAACAGGTTTGGGTCAAATTAAGATGCTTTAGATGTATAAATAATATAAGATATGGGATAGTAAATGAGCTCGTAAATAATCATTATGTATTAAGGTAAATAAGCCAATCATGAAATAATATAAAACATGTGTCATGATAATGGCTCCAAACAATAATAAAGCATAATATAAATGGCTCATAAGGAGATAAAATAAAATATGAGTCACGACAAATGGGCTTGTAAACAATTATTATGCATAAGGTAAATGAGCCAAATAAGACTAGTATAAAACATGGTAAATGGGTTTGGGCTATGGTAAATGGACTTCCAATGCTCTGAAAAATATCCCAAAAAAATTAAGGAAATACACTATGAATGTCATGCAACTAAGGAATCTATTCTACATCTAATACAAACGCACGACACTAATGGAACCTGGTCTTTAACATCTAACATACGCAAACGCGCCATAAGGAATACGAACAACCCCTAAACCAACACGAAATCAACACCACAAATGCTTTGGCCAATGGTGCTCATCTGAAACCATCTAACCAATTGGCGCCACAACAAGGCCCTGGCCAATAATACAAGTGAAAAAAGATCCTCACAACATATTAGTGGTAAAATTGGACCCATGAACATGCTACTTGAATTGGTCCACACCGGGCCAAGAACTCGAGTTTTACAACAACTACTACGGCAAGCACATTCCTTTGTCCCTATTGATGCTGACCAATACCTCTAGCCTAATCATGCTACCTAGGTTGTCCTTGCTGGCTAGCTAGTGGATAGAAGAGGCAATCTCTATGGTGATGCTGGAAGAGTTGCCTGCAAAGTGATGATTGGTATTTAAGGGTCGTCCCTACTTATGTGACCAAGTTGGCTACACCTAAATCACACACCCTATTGTTGTTGTGGTTGCTGCTACTACTAAGGTGCATATAGGCAATCCTCCTTTTGATGACCTGCCTGCCCACATGTAAAGTAGACTCCAATGGCTACTTTGCACTCTCTAGGGTGCTATTTGGAACACATCTAGCACCATGGGTGATTATACTACTATTGCTATCCCTACATAGCTCTCGCAACAATAGGAGCATCTATTATGCGCCTCTCATGCTACTATCTACTTTGAGTCTGCTAACCCTGCTAGTGGTGTTGTTACCTCTAGGCTTGACTTTATCTTTATCTCTACCTCTGTCACTGCCTCCATCTTGTCTCTACCCAATGATGTCTCTTGTAAACTCTCATCTATGGATGTGGCCCTTACAACCTCAATCACCACTGTGTAGACCTAACTAACCAACCTCAATTTCATTGGTTGGAACAACACCTCGAAGAACCGATCAACTCATATCTCCTCAGTGGCAACCAAAACCAGTACAAGCCTCTCCAGGCTAGTGAACTTGGCCTCTTGCTCAACCACAGCCATAATACCCTACTCCAAGTTTTCCAACTCCAACCCCTTCTTTCGGATGTATAACAAAAAATTTGTCATCCAAAACCTTTTAGAATTCCATTCAAGTGATGTCCCAATGAGTGCCTCTAAACTATGCCTCCAAGGTTGACTCCCACCAAACTCTATCCTCGTTGATGAAAGCTCCAGATGTCACTGAAACCCTGTGTTCCATGGGGCGGCTGTCTATAGTGTTAAAAATGCATCTGGTTGTAGTCAACAACCTCTACACCTCTTTTGGATATAATTTCTTGTAAATTTATGCTCTCCATTCTTCAAGAATTTCTTCACTTAGTGGTTGTGGCTCCTAAAGAACCCTCTCCAATCTTGAAGTGGTGCTAGGGAATCATGTGTACTCGATCAGTGTGCTAATTCACCACATAGGTTACACAAAAGAGAAGTTACACCTAGGCTAGTAAGGTTAGGACTCGGTGTAACTAGAGGAGGAGGTGGTGGGGGAGTTGTGGGACCCCCATATGGCTCATCTTCCATGGCCCTCTTTTGTATTCTGTTGACATCTACATTGAAATGTGCATCTACTGCTGAAACTCAACCTCCATGTCCAATGTACTACCCATCATCTCATCCCTAGTAGTCAATGGTTATTGGACATCTTGAAAGAGAAAGAACTCGTAGTTTGAGTCCTCCCAATCCTAGATGGGTCACCTATGTAGGTCCTCTTGACTCTCAATGTCCTGCAATGGCTATAGTTACTGGCCTTCATGGCTCACCTATCCAATCATGTACCCTAATTCTTCTCTGCCAATCCGCCTTCTCAAATCAATGTTACTATGACCAAGTCCTAGACTTTGAGGACAAACCAGTGGATCACAAAGGACAGTTGGTGGCTCAACTGGCGGCTCACTGGCAGAGTCAATTCCTTTTGAACAATCATACAAGTTGGTCTCACCATCTCCATTAACTGTTCAATTGACACCTGTATATATGACAACACCACAAATGAGAACCCACAACCTAGCCTAGGGAGAGAAGAAAAGTACTTGCTGATGGGGACTATGGATGACTTCACATACACCACCTACTAAGAAAAGAAGATAAAATTCTTTTATTTGAATCAATAAAGACGGGGCTCTCTTACCAAAAATTATAACACCCAAACCGGTTCACAATAGAAGTTGATCGTATATCTTAAAATCAATTCAAGCATGCCTTATACCAATCTACGTGTTAGACATAACAAAACAAAATCTATAACCAGTCTAAGTATTGTGAAACTAGGAGAGGAAAAGAAATGTGTAAATGCAAAATGACATGAAACACCTATTATCAATTCTATGTGCAATAACATAACAAAACCAAAACTCTAGACATATAATAATAATGGCCCATACCTTGTCCCATTGCATCCCAAGAGTTTCACAAGCATACATGCCATAGATAAAATTACAGCACAACCAAAAGTGCAAGTCTAATAGTGGATAAGAAAATAAGTCTACAATCAAGTGATCACATAAAAAGAACAAATAAATAAGAATTAGCAAGAGGCATGCACCAGGTGTGTGTCTGTCAAGCCCTCATGTCCCTCTGCCCTAGTCAGCTACTACCAAGGTTCAGATCCTTACCTACATATATGTAGGTAAACAACGTCAACAACTAGTGTCATTGATCCCAAAAATAACTAAATAATAATTGGCAATCAAGCTTAATAGTTCACAGGAAAATAAAACTATAATTATGTCCCCATGAGAAAACTCTTACTAGTTTCCTACTACAACTATGAACACCCTGAGCCATGACCCATCAGCTCAAAAAATGCTCTCACCATATCCTCTATACTTACCAATCTCAGAGCCCACGAGACCACTTGTCTACAATCATGACATATATTACATAATATAGTATTAAATTTTCTACACTTCTTTGGGTGTAAAAAGCTCAAGTATAGAGATGCAATGATTTCCTGAGCTTTTCAATAAGAGTAATATGTCTGGCTTCCTCAAGAGAAGTATCTCAAACCACTCACATGCACACAAAAATCTGATAAAATGATATATATAGGCTTGGGACATAAATAATATAATATGCCCCAGCCAAATCAAGGCAACGTGAAGTAAGGCTTGATTTTTTTAAATTAACTCTATGGACCTCATCGGCGAGGATTATTAATCATGTTCAAAATCCATCATCAAGAATCCAACATCAAGTGGGTTTTTCAAAAAACGTGCCACTTGATACATTTTAAGACTTGAACTTGTTATTTTTGGATTTTATTGTTGAAACATGGATCATGGTTGAATCATGAAGATTTCGATGGTCGAGGCAACGACTAGGTGTGTTTTTGGCAAAACAAACGATCTTGATGAAGGTTGCCAAAGTGGGAAGCCGGTGACGCTTGGGTGAGCACTGCAACTCCCCTAAATGTGTAAGTGCATGCTTAGTGTGCTGCCACATGCCATCGCCTATTGGATGGCCACATGGAGCCCACTTGAAGATATCAAGACACACTTATTGGATTTCGTTGACATTGTCCTATGTCAAATTCACAACAAGCCAAATAGAGTTTCAATAAATAGGAGTTGAGGCCCAAAGTCTAAATCGGCCGAAAACACTAAAATCGACTGAGAAATAAAATTAAAACAAACTCAAATCAATGCACAACTAAACTTGGGTATCTAACACATCCAAGATTCCCAATGCATGAGATGAATAGCCCCAAAAGGGCTAAACATGAAGAACTAAATGAGATCATGGCCCTAATCGAACCCCAATCCTCACTCAAATTCTACCACCACAACATGTGCATACCTAACATAACTGATAACACAGATTGTGCTTCCCTTCTCCACATGTCATCTCATGCACATTATGCTATACATAACCTCCATATGATGCAGTATGGTCCAACCAGCCTCATATATGTGATAAATATTGAACCAAACAAAAAGCTATCAGAATCAGGCCAAGAGCTAATCTAAACCATGGGTTTTACAAGAAATTTTAGATCGAACCATGCCTTTCATGTTAATAGGTTATGTATGTAACTTGACATAGCTACAACATTTCTTGTTCCGTCCATGAGTGAGCTAAATTTTGAGTGTTACATCTCCATTGCCATGAACCTCATCTTTTATTGGGCCATTGTTGTGCCTTTTTATCTCAACATATGGAGCTCCCTCTCAATCCTCTCCAAAACATTAGAAGGGAAGTACTTATCAAACTCCATCCTAAACTCCTTCCATGAAAAGTGATTGGGGTCCCTATTTTCAGAAGTGATGGTTAGAAGGAAGTTCCACCAGATATTGTCTTGCAAGGTCGCACCTATTAAAAAGTAAGTCTAGTTTGATATTGCATGATAATTAGATTTTAAGAGTCTCACATGCAATTTTACAAAGTTCTTGTACTTACGCATCTAGAAGACTTTTGAATCTTTCATATCTAAAATATCCAAGAGATGTCATTAATTAGAAGTATGTAAAAGGTAGTATGATCCTTCAATACAGAAGAATGTTGTTCTCTAGGTCTATATATAGCTCTTTGGAAGTTCTTCATTGGTAAACAAGTCATATTATTGAATCAGGTTGTTATGATATACAAATTACCTATTTTTGTTGTTACCAACTTCATCTTTCACATGCCTACTACACACCTTGAAGCACTCTACCCTTTCAACCCCAACAAGTAGTATCATGACCCACAACACCAACTTCTATCATGATCCTACATTCTTTTAGGCAATGCAGACCTTCAAATACTTCAATTGAAGTGGCAATCAGTATGAATGCTTCTTCTATGCCACTTTTCTTAGAATAATTGCCTATATTCTTTACGAATAGCCCAACCTACCATTTTTAGGATTATATCCTACAGTTCCCGCTAACCCCTATCTAATCTTGACCTAAGGTGCCATGCTATTCCTACCAATCCACTACCATAAGAACCTATTCTGGCCTTAAAAGATGAACTCAAGGGGATTGTGCGAATTATTGTCTATCTTTGTGGTGAAGGTGTCTATATGGGAGAGAGCTTGCTATAAATTACTTAGCAAAAAATTTAGATAAAGCTATTTGCTTTGGTAAATTAATCAAACTGTGTAAATTACTAAGTGACCTTGACCTTGATTTACTTAATTCTTTAAAATGAACAAGTCAAACACATAAGAAATAAGTGAAGTATGCAATCAAGCGAATCAAATTGAAACAAAGCACACAAAGAGAGAATGGAAGAGAAAGGACACGAAGTTTTTTAAAAACTTTCCTGACTAGTACTTCTTTCTTCTATCTCACCAAGTCTTTTAGTTGTCGGTCTTCACAACTTCACTATGCAACCAACTTCTACACCTACAAGAAACTACAAGAACTCCTTCATAATCACCCCTCAGGTGGTAAGGAAGCCTGTAGTATTAACACCCTAGGATCCTCCAACAAGCTTTCCTTATCAAGCACCAATTGCAAAGGATCATTACAACCAGTTCCAAACACTCTTCGAGTAACCACCACTTGAAGTTACACTCCCTTCACAAGCTCACACGTTGAACCAATCAAGTCTTCTATCTAAAGACCCACTTTCTCTACATTAAGTGCTCACACACACTCTCAAAAACTTGAGAATTTACAAATCAAAATCAAACACTTGAACCTAGCCTCGCATAATTCCTTTCTCGTTGGATTACACAATTAAAGCCTAGGAATATGAGTTAATAGGTAAAGTCAATCCTAATCACAAACTTGAACTTCTTAAATTGCCAAGGGAGTTTTAGAGGTTTAACAATTGCAAGAGGTAGTCAAAACACACCCCCAATGCCTTATGTATAAGTTTGGGACTCCTCTCCAAAAATAGTAGTTGTTGGAGTTCACATCTCCCAAGCTCATTTTTTTAAATGGCTAGTTTTTTACAACTTTTCTAGTTAACTTCCGAAGTCACGATCAGCCACTAAAGCTTAGTTGAAGTTCTCCACAACTTTATATCACCTTCTACCATATCAACCCTAGGGTTGTCCACACCCTCCTCGGCCGTTGAACCCTTAACCAAAGGTATGCTAAAGTTTGACGCAACACTATCTTTGATTATGTCCTAAGTTTTTGGTTGCCGATGTCCCAAACAAAGGTCTACCGAAGGTTGAAACTTTTAATCCTTGTTTCACACCCTTGTATTTTTGGCTGCCAAAGTTCTAACCAAAAGGCTACCGAAGTCTAGCAAACTTCATCTCTCCCTTTGGTTTTCTAAACTTGATTTCTTTAATTGGTTGCTTGAATTTTTTATATTCATACCTACAGATTTTGAAATGTTGTCATTAAGAAACAAGGTTCAACAGGCGGGGGCGAAGGGCCCATGGGAAAAATGGGTTGGGTCAATTGAAAATCGACAAAGACTAGGTCCTAACTTGGGTCGTGAGTTCAGGGTCCTGGGTTGTGTGGGTTTGTTTCATCATTTGTACTAACTAAACACTTTCACTCGCTACTCAACACCTAAACCATCCTATCAGGTACTGTGAGAAGTTTGTAAACTGATAGAAGAGAACAAAGAAAAATATTTGTTAGATTGGCTCAGAACATCTCTTGCACATATGATCTGTAGTGGAGGTATCACTCTCGGTCGACCAAGTACTAGCTCTAATGCAAAAAGTGTTAGGACAAATATAGACTATCTAAGTATGTTTATTAAGATCATGTAACACATTGGCGGAAGGGTTCATGCTGTCTTTGTCTTTTTAATGAGTTTATAATTTGAAGCTGGAAATCAATGAGTTAGATTGACATGGAAACATTTTGCGGTTTAATAGGAGTTAGTTATGAAGAGAAGTAGTGTTTGATTTTGAGCGAGCTAACAATACAAGCCGTGGCAAACGAGTGGCCAAGCCGGCTCGGCTCAAAGGAGCTCATAAACCAAGCCAAGCTGAGCTTGTCTCTTGATGATCAAACCTAGGCTCGGCTAGGCTCGCCTTGGCTCACGCCTCAGCTAGGCAATTCGGCCATCTCAAGCTGAGCCAGCTCGAACTTATTTTTAAAATTATTAAAGGAGGAAAAAATAATAAAAATTAATAAATATTTATTTATTTATTAAAAATTTTATAAAAGGATAAAATTGCATCATAATGGTACAAATAAATCCCTAGTAAGTTGGCACCCACATGTAATATTAAATCCTCACATAAATATTACAATTTTTAAAATACAAACTATTCACGGTCACCGGTTAGAAAGAAATAAGTAAAATCCTCAATGAATTCTTCATATTGCCGAATTTGTTTCTTTTCAATGATGTCAATCTTTTATGCATGTTTTACCTTCAATTGCTTTCGGCGCAAATCAATTTCTAGTTTTGCTACTGACTCGACCGGTGTTGATAAAGACCAACTCTACCATTACAGCTTTCATAGGTTGTGTTAAAAAATTGTTTGCAATAACAATTTGAACGTGTGCTTACTGCTTACTTTGTACCTGTTCATTTCTTCAGCTCTAGAGTTTGTCAGCTATGGAAGTGAATGTAGTTCATCCTTTTGTAGTAAGAACATTGCAGGTATTCTTTAAACATGACAACCGTGATATAATACCACAACCTGATTTATCCGGCAACAGAACATATGTGGTAACTGATCCCGGCCCGCGAGTAAGTCCTTATTTTTATGTTTGTGAGAGTGTTATTACAATTCATCGAATGCACTTACATGGAAAGAGGAAACAATATTATGAAAGACATCTACAAGTGTTTCTTTTTTGGCACAAAAGTTTGGTGGGATGAGATTTTAAGGGTTATTTATTTTTAGAAGATGCCGAATGACTTAATATCTCACTTGCAATACTCGATCCTGATTTAGTTTTTACTATTTTGGCATGTCGCCAACTATTACGAATATGAGCTAACTCTGTTTTCCTTCCCATCTGCAGCGAGATCTTCAGCAAAGATGAATGTCATGACTCAAGAGTAGCTTTGCACGAACTGCTCTAATTCTTGACGTTGTTCACCTTCACTTTCATTAGCCTAATCCTTGACATTGTTCACCTTCATTTTCATTAGCCTAGATGGTTGACCAGGCTATTACATTACTACTTTGTTTATGCTTATCAATGATCCATTGGGCATCTTTTCAATGTGTAACAGTAGCTGAATTCCACACATGTATCTGTAAACATGAAAAAATGCAAATAGTGATTTGAAAATAAAGGAAGACTGTTTTTTGGCCAAAAGCATGAAAAAATCGTTGGACATGATCTATTGCACTCATAGGAGATTAACAAAATTATCAATACAGCTATTACAAATGCAAAAAAGATGTGAGTACAAAAACACCAATTTAGTGCAGAAATTTACTGATTAACATCATCCGAACTATGCCGGTATTCTCCAATTCCAAGTAGGTCCTGCACGCTTTGCATGCACAGATTATGACACAAACACAAACCCAAAATTGTATCTTTTTTTTTTTTTGGGTTCAACCAAAACTTATACAGTTATATTAATAAACATGAGCATTAGCATTCAAACAGATCTCCCATATATAATGTGCTAACACTGACTTCAAACTCCAATAGGGAGCTATCTTTGTTTTGTTGAAACAACAACTTGAGCCAAATTAACCATATTGCAAAGTTGTTTGGGCTTGAACTCTTCTTATAGCATCTGTAAACATATTCAGCAGTTATGTTTCCAAAGAGCATTTCAGCAGCCTTGTTTTTCACAAGAAGTGGAGCATGGTCTGATGCATCCCACACGTATAGCTGCAAAATGAACCGTTATGATCATTCAAGTACCTGAAGATGAATGAATAAAGTGAGTAAGATGTGCCCTAATGTACCTACAATTCTTATCTTCTGTCTTTTAATAAAAAACCAAAAAGAGAAGTTCGAATTAATTATATAAGAAAAAATCATTTTTAACCACCTATCAAGAAGAACTTTACTGGCAAAATATAACTGCAATCATGAAAACGAGTGCAACTATAGCTTCAGAAGTCTTGAATCTAGAATTAGAGAAGACCTACCAGGTATGGCCTAAATATGTAGCCAAGATTATGATGGTGATAGGAGCCCTTCCCACAGTAATGAAAATCGGTTTCTTGCTCTATGACACAACTGTTCCAACACGAAGTTACTTATAGTACATAGGGGAGGTTGAAAAAACTAATTAGTTAAGGTCCTAACCTCGACTCTGAGGTATATCCACAGACCTTGCACCCTAAGCATATACAATCCTCGCAAGTTTACTATTGTTGATTGTTAACAGCCTCTTGCAGATAAACTAAGGTGTGGAATTCAATGATAAAAGTGTGGAATTCAATGATAAAAGTGTGGAATTCAATGTGTAGATACCATTTTCGTAATTTTTCTTTTGTGATGGGTGGAATTAAAATTATGAAACCCAGGCTATAAATAAGGAGGTTATGGTCCCCGAATTCATATCTGGTTTTCGTTCTGGTATCCTATTTTTCATAACTCTACTTTAGAAAACTAGTCTTGAATTTGGAAAATCCAAAACCCAAGTGGTCAAAACTCTAATTTCTTTATGGCTTCAGGTACGCTTCCGCTATTTTAATTTTATCAAGTTTATTTCTCTTGATGATTTGATATGAAAACGATCAAGTTTATATAGTTTATTTTCTATCAAAGAATTTTCTAACAAGCGGCATCAGAGCCGCTTTCATATCACATTATTGAGAATTAGGTTTTATTTATATTTTATGAATTATCATCGGATTTAATTCCAAAATTAAGGTCCTCTTTTGGTAATATAATGTGAGGAAAATAAAGTTACAAAAGGTTATAATTTTGGGAACTCCCACATAAAGATATTTTTACAACTTTTTGGTTAAGTCATATTTTAAAATTTATTAAGGACTACAATATGCTACCAAACTAGCCTCTTTTGTGGAAATTAATTTATTTTCAAATATTAAGATGATTATGAGTATTTAATTCATGTGGATATTAATCGGCCCATAGGAAGGTTAATGTTTGACAGAATTATATATTCATTTGTGGTAATAGATATGGAACAATTATCAAGTTTTCATGTAGATAATAAATCGGGTCAAAGGAAGGTTTATTATTTGACAGAATTTATTATTCATATTTTACTACACTAAGACTCATTATTGTAATAAATATGGGATAATTACCAAGTTTCCATGTGGATACTAAATCGGCCCAAAGGAAGGTTTTTTATTTGATAGGATTTATTATCCATATGTGATTATGACATTAAAATAATAAATATGGGATAATTATCAAGTTTCTATGTGGATACTAAATCGGCCCAAAGGAAGGTTTTTTATCTGACAGGATTTATTATCCATATTTGATTATGACATTAAAATAATAAATATCAGATAATTATCAAGTTTTCATGTGAATGATAAATCGGTCCAAAGGAAGGTTTATTATTTAACAAGATTTATTATTTATATTTAATTATTATACTCAGAGTACCATTTACAAATTGATATTTCTCTCCAAAGACTAGATATTAATGTTGTGCTGGGTATCTGTCAATGAGATTAAATATTGTTTAAATTATTAATCTTATTATGGGCATGTTGTTTTTCTTT
>JAVDBV010010515.1:15423-27898 GCA_032619315.1 Piper longum
AAAGGAAGGTTTTTTATCTGACAGGATTTATTATCCATATTTGATTATGACATTAAAATAATAAATATCAGATAATTATCAAGTTTTCATGTGAATGATAAATCGGTCCAAAGGAAGGTTTATTATTTAACAAGATTTATTATTTATATTTAATTATTATACTCAGAGTACCATTTACAAATTGATATTTCTCTCCAAAGACTAGATATTAATGTTGTGCTGGGTATCTGTCAATGAGATTAAATATTGTTTAAATTATTAATCTTATTATGGGCATGTTGTTTTTCTTTTCAGTTAATCAATCTGCTTCTACAATTTCTGCCAACATAAATTCAGTTCTAATGCTTAAAGATAACTTTAATGATTGGAAAGAAAGTATAATGATTATTCTCGGCTGCATGGATCTTGACCTTGCATTAAGGACTGAGCAGCCTGCTTCTCTTAATGATAAAAGTTCCAATGAGAAAAAATGGGACATTTAGAAGTAGGAACGTTTAAATCGCATGAGTCTTATGATCATGAAGCGGGGAATTCCAGAGACCTTCAGGGGCGATGTGTCTGAAAAGGTCACTACAGCCAGTGAGTTTCTTAAAGAAATTGAAAAGCGTTTTGTAAAAACTGATAAAGCTGAAACAAATACGCTTTTGACGAACTTGATTTCAATGAAGTATAAAGGTAAAACAAGCATAAGGGAGTACATCTTAGAGATGTCTAACATTGCTTCAAAACTAAAAGCACTAAAGTTAGAGCTATCTGAAGATTTACTCGTGCATTTAGTTTTAATTTCTCTTCCTGCAGAGTTCAGACAATTCAAGGCCAGTTATAACTATCAAAGGGATAAATGGACTCTTGATGAGCTCATTTCTTATTGTGTGCAAGAAAAAAAAAAGATTAAAGCAAGAACAGGTTGAGAGTGCTCACTTGGCTAGTACTTATAAGGATAAAAATAAGAAAAGAAAGAGGGCTAAGGATGCCGATAATGAGTCTCACAAGCAACAACAAAAGAAAGCAAATCCGGTTTCTTGCTGTTTCTTTTGTGGTAAACCTAGACATATGAAGAAGGAATGTACTAAGTTTCACGCCTGGCGTGTAAAGAAAAGTTCATTTCTTAATTTTGTTTGTTCTGAGGTTAATTTAGTTTTAGTACCAATACATACTTGGTGACTAGATTCAGGTGCTACTACTCACATAAGTGTGTCAATGCAGGGTTGCCTGAGTTACAGAAAGCCAAATGATGCTGAAAAATTCATCTATATGGGTGATGGCAAATCAGTTATATTTGAAGCAATAAGGATTTTTAGATTATTATTGCTGACAAGATTTTATTTAGATTTGAAAGAGACATATATAGTATCGTCTTTTAGACAAAATTTGGTTTCTATTTCTATATTGGACAAATCTGGTTACTCTTGTTCATTTAGAAATAATAAGTTTAGTCTTTTCTAAATTCAAATATTGTGAGTATCGGTTCATTGTCCATTTATGATAATCTATATTTACTTGATACTATTGCATTTTTTAATGAAACCTTACATGTGGAACTGTGTGGTACGAAAAGAAAATTAACCAATGAGAATTTTGTTTTACTATGGCATAAGTGTTTAGGACACATTTCTAAACAAAGAATTGTACGACTTATGTCAGATTGAATTATTGATTCTCTTAATTTTACAGATTTTCACATCTATATTGGGTGCATTAAGGGAAAACAAACAAATATAAGGAGACTAGGTGCCAATAGATCTTCAAACGTCTTAGAACTAATACATACAAACATTTGTGGGTCCTTCCATACGGCTTCTTGGATTGGTCAACAATATTTTATTATATTCATAGACGATTATTCTCATTATGATTACCTTTATCTCATTCATGAGAAGTCTCAAGCATTGGACGTATTTAAGGCATATAAAGCTGAAGTTGAGAACCAACTTGACAAAACTATTAAGGCTATCATATCTGATCGCGGTGGTGAATACTATGGCACATATGATGGATCAGGTGTACAACGTCCAGGACCATTTGCCAAATTTCTAGAAGAGTGTGGAATCGTCCCGCAATACACAATGCCAGGTACTCCTAGTATGAATGGTGTTGCTGAGAGACGAAACCGAACATTAAAAGAAATGCTAAGAAGTATGATTGCTCATACTACTTTACCTGATTCACTCTGGGGCGAGGCACTAAAGACGGCAGTATATCTTCTTAATAGGGTACCAACAAAAGCAACAGTTAAGACCCCTTATGAATTATGGACCGGAAAAAGGCCCAGTATTATGCATTTACGCATTTGGGGTTGTCCAGCTGAAGCAAGGCCTTATAGGCCAAATGAAAGGAAACTGGACTCAAGAACTGTAAGCAGTTATTTTGTTGGGTACTCTGAACGGTCTAGAGGGTATAAGTTTTATGATCCCACAATGAGGTCATTCTTTGAGACGGGAAATGCCCAATTCTTTGAGGGTGTTGGGTTTGAAGGGGGAAATAAGGTTAGAAACTTTGTCTTTGAAGAAGAAGAATCTGATTCTCTTCCCATGATTGTTCTTGACAATAATCAGGATCAGGATCATATTTCTGATGCAATTCAAGAAACAATACCAGAATCACAAGACTTTGTCGAGAATCTCCCTACTCAAGTTATAACTGAAGGACAAACTCAGCAACCTCAAGAGCAAATGCCATTGAGGAGATCCACAAGAGAAAGGAGAAAAGCAATTCCAAATGATTATATTATCTTTCTCCAAGAACATGAGGATAACAATGCAATGATGGAAGATGATCCAATCAACTTTCATCAAGTCATGAAGAGTTCTAATTCTCAAAAGTGGATTGATGCCATGAATGAAGAGATGAAGTCCATGAAAACTAATGACGTTTGGGATCTTGTCTCATTGCCTGAAGGTACGAAACCTATTGGTTGCAAATGGATATTTAAAACCAAAAGGGATTCGAAGGTGAAAGAAGTAAGGCTCGTCTTGTTGGAAAGGCTTTACTCAAAAGGAAGGCATTGACTATAATGAGACTTTCTCTCTAGTTTCATCGAAAGACTCATTCAGAATAATTATGGCATTAGTGGCACATTTTGATCTTGAGTTACATCAGATGGATGTAAAGACTGCGTTTCTAAATGGTGACATTGATGAAACAATTTATATGGTGCAACCAGAAAACTTTGTATTAGGAGATCCACAAAAGATGGTTTGCAAATTAAAGAAATCCATCTATGGACTTAAACAAGCTTCTCGTCAATGGTATCACAAATTTCATCAAGTGATTCTCTCGTTTAGTTTTGAGATGAATGTGATTGATGATTGTATATACCATAAGTTCAGTGGGAGTAAGTACATTTTTCTGGTTTTGTATGTTGATGATATATTACTTGCCAATAATAATATAGATTTTTTGCATGAAACCAAGAGCTTTTTGTCAAAGAAATTTGAAATGAAAGATCTTGGAAATGCGTCTTTTGTATTAGGAATTCAAATACATCGGAATCGCGATCGATGTATACTTGGATTATCACAAAAGACATATATAGAAAATGTGCTTAAAAGATTTGGCATGCAAAATTGTAAACCAGGAGATACCCCTGTTTCTAAAGGAGACAAATTCAGTCTCAATCAATGCCCCAAAAATGATATAGAAAAACAAGAAATGCAAAAGATTCCCTATAGTCAGCAGTGGGAAGTCTTATGTATGCTCAAGTATGTACGCGTCCAGATATTATGTATATTGTTGGAATGTTGGGGAGATATCTAAGTAATCCAGGATTGGATCACTGGATAGCAGCCAAAAGAGTCATGAGGTATCTTTAGAAAACAAAACATTACATGCTTACATATCGGAAATCAGATCAACTTGAGATCACTAGGTATTCTGATTCCGATTTTGCTGGATGTCAAGACAGTCGTCGATCCACTTCTGGCTATGTCTACCTACTTGCTGGAGGAGCTATTTCTTGGAAAAGTGTTAAGCAGACACTTATAGCTTCTTCCACTATGGCAGCTGAATTCATAGCTTGTTATGAGGCACCCAATCATGGAATATGGTTGCGGAATTTTGTCACAGGGTTACGAGTTGTTGATAATATTGAAAGACCACTTAAGATATTTTGTGACAATCAGTCTGCAGTGTCGTATTCAAACAACAACAGAAGCTCATCTAAATCAAAATATATAGAGATCAAGTTTCTTGTTGTGAAAGAAAGAGTTCAGAGTGGTGAAGTATCAATAGAACATATTGGAACAAACTCCATGGTTGCGGATCCGCTTATTAAAAGTTTACTACTGAAGGTCTTTCATGAACATGTTGCTCATCTGGGTATTGTATCATTTGATGATATATTACTTTAGTGGGAGTTTGTATTGAACTGCAGTATTTTGGTTTAAGGTTCACTCTATTTTCAGATCAAATTACATGTAATTTTCATGCTACGTATCCATACTTGATCTATGTCATTTGATTATGTTGGTGTACGTGACAATGGAATGTTTAGTTATGCACAATGTGACAAAAATCGCCTTGATCCTATATTGGCATTGATTGATGGACGAGATTGTTATTTTGGAATAATAGCATATGTTTGGAGTTGATAAAGTTATACAATTATTTTGTGTATATATTAAGTCAAAGTGGGAGATTGTTAGAAATTAGACATAAATATATACACGAATAAGGAATTGTATCTTATGTTATTATTATAAGGTTGGCTAAATTAAATTGATCTACTAAAGTTAAATAGTTATGAGCCATAAATTAAGGTGTGAATTCAATGAGAAAATTGTGGAATTCAATGTGTAGATACCATTTTCGTAATTTCTTTTTTTGATGGGTAGAATTGAAATTATAAAACTCACGATATAAATAAGGAGGTTATGGTCCCCGAATTCATATCTTATTTTTGTTCTGGTATCCTATTGTCCAGAACTCTAGTTTAGAAATCTAGTCTTGAATTTAGAAGATTTAAAACCCAAGTGGTTAAGACTTTATTTTCTTTATGGCGTTAGGTACGCTTCCGCTATTTTATTCATTTAGTTTATTTCTCTTGATGATTTGATATGAAGACGATCAAAATTAATATAGTTTATTTTCTAATAAGAATTTTCTAACAATACAAGCTAACAAAGACATGCCAGCAAACTACAACTATCAAACTGCGAGCTATAACTGTTCACAATAAAGACAACAAAAACTTCTCAAATTTGTAACATCTCCTATTTTATTATCATCGATTGCAGCTCTCTGTTCTTGCCTTCACAAACCGCGAAGCCAACTTGTGGATTTTCTTGTTCAAAGGACATCGGAAGCTCTCAGGTGTCTTGCGGTGTCTGACATTCTCTTTTTTCCCATGCTTAGTGGCTGGTACAGAATTGTTCGCTGTGACAAATTTATATGCACTGATGACTTTTTCTCTTAATTTGACGCAGGAAATTAGCAGGAACTAAGGTGCCTATGACAAAGCTTGTCATTCTATGTTGGCAAGCTAATAGTAAGGAATCCTCTGAAGTCGTGAAATTGCCAATTCAATTTCAAATACCTACACAACCATACTCACCTGAAGGTAAGACAATTGTGCTTAATAATATAGCTAGGAAGTTAGTACACATTTGTTTGGATGAAAAAGAAGAACAAAAATAAAGCTGAACTTGTAGCTAATTAATTACAAATTTTGTTGTTCTATTTAAAAGTACTATACCTCTAATTTCCTCATCTCGTATTTGCATTTCAGATATCACTTGGGGGATCGTCAATACCTCAAGAAGGATGTTTTCGGTCAAGTATGGCCGCGCCATGTGCAATTGTACATAAATGAGAATTTGTGATCCTAGCATGTTTTCATTTAGCATTTCTTGTCTGTTGTAGTCGAATATTGAAAACGGTTTTCGTACCTATGAAATACATTTTGGAGGAAGATCTTTTACAACTCTTAATTTTATTACTGATGAATGATTGGACCTAAAATAAAGCCACAATTTTCAATGAAAGTTGATGCACAAATAGTGAAAGTTGGGATTGTCTGGGAAAGGGGGGGAGCCAGGCAGTTAGCATTGACGAAAATCAGTTCCTATGTGAAATTGTCTGATTTATATGAATTGGCTGTGTTAGAACAATTTTTCATGTGACCAAGGATCCACCATCCAAGCAATTGGCTAAAGAAGACAAATTTTGCTCATCTTGGAGGAGAAAACCTTCCACCCGGTACTTGCATTTCCAGACCTTTAGGCCGTTACATTCGTTGTACGGGGATTGCATGAATGGTAGTGAGACTGTGAGCCTGCTCTTTGTGCATGCATGCGTAGAAGTTATGTTGGCCAATCAGGCATAACATGCGTATTTGCACTTTTCAATACCAAAGTTAAAGGGGAAAATCTGTGAATTGGCGGCTGAACAGTTCTGCTGGAGGACTAAGTTGCTATGTTGTTCTGTTCTCACCTTCTAGTAGATTTGGCGTCATGTCAGTGAAGATCCTCCGAAGAATTAGTAAGTTTTTAACTTCCTCCAATTTTGATCATTTTTCTATGCAACGGCGAAGCAATGGATGTGCCTTGTATGAAGTTGCTGACATGATACTCACCAAATTACACTTGTCACTTCAATTTCGTAAGCCTTCGTTACTTTTAGTTGTTTTATTGCTTTTTGATACAAATAAAGCTAGTTAGAAGTTTAATAGGTGGAAAAGGGCATAAATGTAAATTGAGGAGGAAGATTTGAAGTATAAAAGGAGAGACGTATGTAGAAAACAAGGGAGGAGAAAAACATGACTATGTTCTTGGTGTTGGTTCTGTAATTCATTTCCATTTCTTCAATTCGATCAGTTCATTATTACTTGTTAGTAGTTATACATGACACCTATAAAGAAATTTCAACAGGTAAATAAAGGAAAGGAGCTAGTGATTGCAGCTTCTGAAAAAAAAGCTACCAAAGTGGTATCAGAGCCAGTCGAGGGAGTAAAGATTGGGGCTCAAGTCAGTTCTAATGGTAGAGGAATTGATGGAGATTCCGAAAGAACAAGCGCATAATCGAAAGTACAATCTCAATTGCTATTTGCACTTTCTTAATTATCATCTTGATTTGACAAATTTTTCAAAATCAAGAGTGGTGATAATAATAAAAGTGTGGTGAATCCTTTTATCCCTGCTGTGAGTGTGGAAGCAAGGAATGTAGGTGAAGGCAACATGATTGATGAAATGTTTCATTCGCGTCGGTCTGAAATTCCTGCTGAAGTTAGATGTAGTGGTGGAAGGAATCCACATTATGCTATTGATTGTCTGGAAGGGGAATCTTCAAATGGAGGATAAAGAGGATTTCCAAAGAATCCTCAAGATGACGATCAGTTGAGGGTGGTAAAACTGACTTTTCCAAAGTATGATGGTATAAATGATCCAACGCTATGGTTTAGTCGATGTGAAAAAAATTTCAAGTTATATAAGGTGAAACCACAGTTTCAGGTTCGATTAGTAAGCTATCATTTGGAAGAGGATGCATTAATTTGGTTTGATATGATTGATGAACTATAGAAAGAAATGACATGGCAAAATTTGAAGGATGCAATGAATTTGCAATTCGGACCTATTGATTATGAGGATTTTTATAGAGATCTAACAAGAATCAAACAGGAGGGGACAATCAGGGATTATATTACATCAACAGACTTCATCCAAGAGCTGGTAACATGACCGAAAGACAAAAGATTGGTAGTTTCACATGTGGTCTTAAGTTGCAATTGAGGTTGGAAGTTAAGTTACAAAGGCCGATTTCTCTATTGGAGGCATAAAGCTTAGCAAAGCACTTCGAACCTAAGGTTTTAATGGAAAATAGGATGCAACACAACCTGAGAAGTAGAGCATGGTTAGGGGATTCCCAAAGTGATAGAGCTAAACATGAAATTGCAGCTACAACCACTACAAATGTTAGTGCACAAAATCCCAAATAAGTAGGAGTTGTAAAAAAAATGACTGTCAAACAATTACAGGAAAGGAAGGAGTTGGGATCGTGTTTCAAGTGTGATGAAAAATATATTCCAGGACACAGATGTAAGCAGCTATTCTGGATTGAGGGCATATTAGACGAGGAGGATTCAACATGAAGCGAAGACGATATCTTGCAAGTTGAAGATGTCAACAATAAGGACAACTTACCAACTATTTCATTCAATGCTCTTACAGGTACTTCAACATTGAACACGATAAAAATGTTTGGTAGAATTTATGGCCAACAGGTGTCCTTAATTGATTCAGGTAGTTCACACAGTTTAATTAATGCAAAGATTGTACAAAAGTTGAGGATCAAGATTCAGTCTAGCACTACATTGAAGGTATAAGTTGCAAATGGGCAACAAATGATGTGTACAGGGAAATATGTTAATATAACTCTTAAGCTATCGGGACATTCTATCCTTTCTGATTTGTTTGCATTGCAGTTAGAGGAGTTCAATGTTGCCTTAGGTGTTCAATGGTTGAAGACATTGGGATTAATTATTTAGAACTTTGAATCTTTGACCATGTCTTTTGCTAAAGATGGTGTTCAATCATCATTACAAGGACTAGCAACTCCACTAAGGGATGAAGAGTAGCAACAGTTGCAAGTGTTGTTGAACAAATTTGACAGTGTGTTTCAAGTACCTTCAACCCTTCCTCCCATGAGAACACATGACCATAGAATTTCGTTGAAAAAAGGACTTGGACTAGTGGCTATCAAACTATATTGTTATCCATATTTTCAAAAAAATGAGATAGAAAGGCAAGTTAAGGAGATGTTAGATGCAAACATTATTCAGAGCACAACCAGTCCCTATTCATCTCTTATTTTATTGGTGAAGAAAAAAAATGGGAGTTGGAGGATATGTATAGATTATAGAGAATTGAATATGGTGACAAGCAAGGGCAAATTTCCAATACCCAATATTGATGAGCTTTTGGACAAATTACGTGGTACCTCCTACTTTTCAAAGCTAGATTTAAGATCAGGCTATCATCAGATTTGCATGAATGAGGAGGATATACACAAAACAACTTTTCAAACTCACCAAGGCCATTATGAGTTTAGAGTGATGCTATTTGGATTAACCAATGCTCCTTCCACATTTCAAGCTTTGATGTACTCTATTTTTGCCAAGTATCTTCGAGACTTTATCTTGGTTTTTTTTATGACATATTGGTATACAGTAAAACATGGAATGACCATTTACAACATTTGGAGATTACCTTGCGTGTTTTACAAGAGCAACAACTATTTGCTAGGAAAGAAAATTGTAGTTTTGGCATGAGGGAAGTGAAGTATTTAGGTCATGTAATTTCAACAAAAGGAGTGGATATGGACTTGGATAAGACATCTGAAGTGGTTAATTGGCCAATACCGAAGTCCATCAAATAGATTTGAGGACTCTTAGACTTGGTAGGTTATTATAGAAAGTTTATCAAAGGTTATGCAACTTTAGTTGCCCCACTCAATGATCTTTTGAGATGTGATGCTTATGTTTGGGAAGAAATGACAGAAAAAGCATTTAATGACCTGAAGGAAGCTTTGACAAAAGCTCCACTCCTAGCACTTCTTGATTTTTCAATACCTTTTAGGGTTGAATGTGATGCTAGTGGAGTGGGATTAGGTGTTGTGTTGATGTAGGAAGGTAGACCTATAGCATATTTTAGCAAACTTCTTCATAGTCGAAATCGTATCATGTCCACATATGAAAAAGGAAATATTGGCTTTGATTTTATCCATCCAAAAATGGCGCCATTATTTATTGGGACACAAGTTCATTGTCAAAATTGATTATGCTAGTTTTAAATATTTGTGGGAACAAAAGGTTCATACTATGGCACGACAAAAATGGCTTACTAAATTGATTGGATATGACTTCAATATTGAGTACAAACCAAGGAAAGAGAACAGAGTTGCTGATGGGTTATCAAGACAATTCGATAGTTTTTCTTATCCCAATGGATACAAGAGATCAAAACTTCATATGTAATTAATTGAACAATTCAAGGATTATTGCAGAAGTTCCATGAAGGAAAACTATCAACAAAGTGGACATATAGGGAAGGGCTTCTGTTTTACAAGAGCAGAATTTATTTGATTGCTGATATAGATTCGATACCTATCATTTTAAAAGAGTTTCATTGTGGAACACATGAAGGAGTTCTTAAAATTGTCAAAAGACTGAGGGCTATATTTAATTGGTCAAGAATGCATCAAGATGTGATTGCATTTATTAAAATTGTGATATCTGTCAATGGTTCAAATATTCTACAATACTACCTTCAGGATTGCTCGAGCCTCTTCCTATACCACAACAAATTTGGATAGCTATTTCAATGGATTTTATCACAGGACTTCCAAAGAGTTTGGGAAAGATTCAATATTTGTAGTTGTTGATAGATTGCCCAACTACAGCCATTTTATGGCCATTTCCCATCCATTTACAATAGCTGCCATAGCTTAAGTGTTCTATGATAATATTTTTAAGTTGCATGGGATGCCCACATCAATTGTTTGTGATCGAGATAGTACTTTCACAAGTGTTTTTTAGAATGAGTTATTTCATCTTCAGGGAGTGGCTTTCAATTATAGTTCTGTATATCACCCACAGACTGATGGACAAATAGAAGTTATCAATAGAGTGTTAGAACAATATCTATGTTGTTTCATAAATGAAAAGTATAAATCATGGGCGAAGTGGCTAACATGGGCAGAGTTTTGCTATAATACAGGCTACCAGTCGGCCATCAAAATGTCACCTTTTGAAGCAATTTAGAACATGCATCCACCAATACTTTTATCTTACTTACCAGGTAGTGCTAAGTTGTAGGAAGTAGACTCCACTTTACGCACAAGGGATCAATTGTTGTTTGAGTTGAGGAGAATTTGAAGAGTGTGCAATTACGAATGAAGAATCGCCATGATTTAAGACGAAGGGATGAAGAGTTTCAGGTTGGGCAGAAGGTTTATTTGAAGTTACAATAGTATTGTCAACATTCAATTCGATCCAACAACATTACCAAATTAGCAGCAAAGTATTATGGTCCTTTTCCTGTTGTCGAGAGAATTGGGAAGGTTTCTTACAGATTATAGCTTCCGAATGGGAGTCAAATTCATGATGTTTTCCATATTTGCCAATTGAAAGTAGCTATGGTGGCAGATGTTCGAGTTCATGCTGATCTACCAACAAATTTGTCTTCCACAAATGAATTGGTTTAAGTCTTTTGTTCTGAATTTTCAACAAGCTGATATTACAATTGAAATACTCTGTGTGCTCTTGTGTTTTGTATCCATCTATTGTTCAACCTTGAGGGCAAGGTTTGTTTTGGTTGGGGGTATTTGATACAAATAAAGCTAGCTAGTTAGAAGATTTGAAGTATAAAAGGAGAGACGTATGTAGAAAACAAGGGAGGAAAAAAACATGACTCTGTTCTTGGTGTTGGTTCTGTAATTCAACTATATCAATTCCATTTCCATTTCTTCAATTCAATCAGTTCATTATCACTTATTAATAGTTATCCATGGCACCTGTAAAGAAATTCCAACAGGTAGATAAAGGAAAGGAGCTGGTGATTGCAGCTTCTGAAGAAGCTACCACTTTTCTAACTTGATAAACTGATAGGGGTGTGAGTAAATTCAGCAAGAGAGATGAATATTGTGATTTGCACCGAGCAGGGCCAGTTTCTAGTGGAGGTGGACATGATGGAAACAGTTCTCAACTTGAAACACAAGTTGAATTTACTTCTGGGCGTTGCAATTTCTCAACAAACACTCTCAATCTACGGTTGTGAGCTCGTAGACGAGATGGAAATGGAGTTCTACCAAATCAATCAATGTACCCACCCAGATTGATCTCAGCATCAAACCTCCTCGCACAAGTAGCCGCATAAACATATACCTAAGGCTTGGAACCACAAGGATTAGCCTCTAGGTAAATGGTACCAAAACAGTAGAGCAACTCAAGGAAGAAATTCACAGGGAGTGCTCTAGTACTGCACCGAAAAGGCTTACACTCTTCTTCTCAGGCACGGAGTTGGACAACCAGTGCAGTCTCACCGATTACGGTATTACAGATTACTCCGAATGTCACAGGGGTTAGTTCAGGGGTTAAATTTTTCGCCCTAACTGCCACCGTGCGGCGTACTCCCCTCCTGGAAGCACCAGCCAACACCACCTTCACACCCAAATGTGTTGTGGTGCACAGCGACCTCGGACCGCCACGCCTGCAAGTTACGCACGAACCTAGTCCCGGCACTGCACCCAGCTACTAGTACCCCGCGTACCGTAACCAGATTACCAGCCCACGTACTGAACACAAGCCAATCACCAAGTCGCACAGTGACTACGCGTCCCACGTACCGATTACCCTTCTCGGTACACACTGGTCTAGCCCCGGTGCACAAACACGACGCATACGCCACAACAATTACAGGAACCCGTCCCAACCTCTATTCATACAACGTGAATACAGGATAAACACAAGTAATCAACCTAGACT
>JAVDBV010010527.1:5714-19592 GCA_032619315.1 Piper longum
CGATAGTATATATATATATATATATATATATATATTAGCTGTAACTAGTTATAATTATTTATATACAATATAATAATAACATAGTGTGATAGCTTAAATGGTAAGTTGTCACATTAATTACTTAGAGGTTGTGAATTCAATCCATGCTAGTTGCATGATATTTTTGACTTAGTGATTGAAAATTAAATACTTTAACTATATTCGAACTTGAGTCATTCTTGAGCATATATATTGAAAACTCGTTTGAAATCGAGCCGAGTTCGAGCACGAGTTGAGCTCGGCTCACTCGATTATTTAACAGCCTTAATGGTATGTAATATATTTTATGAAATTTTTTTTATAATTTATTGCAAATTAGTTATTATTTTTTGTTTAAGTCGAAGATGAATCAACTTTTATTTATGATACCGCCACCCACATGTTTCTTCCACCACCTCCCCTCGATGCTTCTTATTCCCCACACCCTTCAGCACCCTCCTTCTTCGTCGTCTACATTGCCTTCGGCCACCACACCACCAGTGATCGACGCCACTGGTCATCGTTAGAACATCGCCGACCATTTCCCCTGTTGTCCTCCCATCATCGAGCCTCCATGACCTAACGAAGCCTCATGAGCGCCCCGCACTCCTGTCGCCAATCCTACCGCTAGCGACCGTTGCCACCGCCATCCAGTCGCCACCTCTCTGTCGTCGACCCTCCTGCGACCTTCCCCGATAGGAGTGGAGCCCAGCACCACCCATCCCAGCCAGATCTCATCACCCCACTACCGATCGCCCCTGTTTTACCCTTTTCTCGGTGAGCTACCCCCTCTGTCAATCTTGTCGACATTGTAAACACGTTGGACTCGCTGAGCCGGTGCCAACGGTATACCACACAACCTTCATCCCGACTATAGCCACCGTCGACAATAGTTGCCAGAAAATCGCCAAAATCATGAGTATGAGAGACTATTTTGTAGATAGATAATTTTGTTAATTTTTAATCTTTATAAATGTATATTTTTCTCATCTATTTTCGAGGTTATAAATAACTTCATTTAGAGCTCCTACATAGGCCAGTTTTGAGCTCCCAATCAAGCTAGTTTCGAAATCCCAATTGAGCCAGTTTCAAGCTCTCGAACAAGCCATTTACAAGCTCCCAAATGATTTGATTTCGAACAAGCTCTTAGAATTTAATAGTGTAAGTGTATTCAAGCTCGAATCGAACTCGAACATATCAGAAATATTCGAGTCGATTTTGAGCATATATGCTCGAAACTTGTTTGATCCCGAGTTAATTTCAAATGAACTTTGAGCTATTCAAGTTTAGTTCGGGCACAAAGCGAGTTCGGCTCGCTTGCTCTTTTAGTGGCCGTATTTGTACTTCATTCTTTATACTTTTAATTATATTAATTTTTTATATTCACATGAATACTTTGACAAAGTCTATCCCCATAATAACCAAAAAAACCCCTCATTTTCTAAAAAAAACCCCTCTCATTATATTTGAAATGAAAATCATCAATTGTACTTTTCTAAGCAAGGAAGATTAAAGTTTTTTAAAAAAAAAACAAAAACATGAAATAAGAAAGTTAGCTCATGATTTTTTTTTTGCCATTTCACTCACTCATAGCCTATGTAATTTTTCTTAACTAAAATATATTATTTAAAAAGATTTTAGTATATATATATATATATATATATATATATATATATATTAGATTTCATGAATTAGTTTGACACCATGTCAACCTTCATTCAAAAGTTTTTTATTGGTGCATCGAAACGCAAATGTTTGAGTGAAATTCTATTGTGCGCACTAAAATAATTGTAACAACTGTATCAAATATTTCTATAAAATTTAGCTATTTAATTTTTTGAGAAAAAACCATCATTACATATTTTTCCAAGCATTATTATTTTATTTACTTACTTATTTGATTTTAAAGTATCACCTATAAATAAAACTATAACTATATTTAGGTCACAAACTACATTAGGTTTTTTCTTAACTCACTTAAAACTCATATATGTTTACTAAATTCTTAAATTAATGAAGCCAAACCTTGTTATATACCTTTTCTTAATATTTTTAATTGGCACAATAAAATTTAGGGAAGAAGTTTATTAAATAATGGAAGGTCATCAAATGTGGTACTTCAACATTAAAAAAAGTTTGCATTTCTCACTTGTTCAGAATATATAACTTTTTTGACCGAGTAAAAATGGACGTGAAGTCTAAGGCTTGGTTTGCACGAAACAATGAAAAATCTCTGAAACTTATAAATGGTATTGATATTCGATTAAAAAATTATTCATTTTAAATATCTTGTGCTAAGATTTAAAGAACAGTTCCACGTAGTTGTCCATGTTGGAAATTTCAATGCAACAGTTTATTTATTAAAAATACTAAGGAAAATGGGAAAAAGTTTTTTTTTTCTAACGGAGATTATATATACTAGGCATGATGTGTTATGCACGACTTGTATCGAATAAATTTTAATTTTATATAAATTATCGTTAAATAATAAGATAATTACAATAATTTAATATCTTAGATATAAACTATGATTTAAATTTTAAAAAATATCTAATTTGAACGATAAATAAATTATAATTATTGGATTTTAAGTATAAATTTTTTAAAACAATTATGCACGCTCTTATTAGTAAAAAGTTAAAAATTAAAATTACCAAGATTCAAACTCGTGACATTTTATCATGAAAGATATTTTATTTTTTTTAAGAAATTAAGATGTGTGAGATTAGAATACATGACCCTTATATTACATACTACTGTTATATTTGTTATTTTTTAAATATTCTATTGGACGATTCTATTTGTTATTAGTAAGAAATTAAAAACTAAGATTAGTTAAATTTGAACTCATGACATTACACCGTGAAAGATATCTTTATTATTTTTAAAATAAATTGAGATTAATAAAATTCAAATAGGTGACCCTTACATAATGTGCTTTTATTATATTTTTTATTTTTTTTGTATTTTGTTTGATTAATTCTCTTATTTTTAATCTCAATCCAATATTTGATTCTCTTTTTATTAATATATATATATATATATATATAAATAGATAAAATTTGTATATATTTTTATTTTTTCGCGCCAAAATGGAAACCTATGTGAATCTTAACATGGAACCAAAACAAAACACAAAATAAAACAAAAAAAAAAGGACCAAATTTACGAATATCCTCAGATTCGACTAGCAAAAAATATTTTTTCATTTTGAAAAAAGAAAAAAAAAAGACAAATATTTTTTGTCCTCAAGAGTGTCAAGATTGTGAAATAGGACAAAGATTAGACCAATTTGCCCACCCCCAATTTGGTAATAATCCTACAAACTCCTTGGATCCGACAAAACCTTCCCTGTAAATGTCATTCTCCAGCGCCGCCGACGACGAGACTCTCCGATGACGGCCGTCCACCGCCTCGCGAAGCTCCGATCCCTCTCCGGGAAGCTGGCCGCCGCCAGGAGCTTCTCCGACCTGGGGTCGGTGCCGGAGCTCCGTTTCCCGCCGTCGCCGGCGGCTGGATCCCGGGTCTCCGGCCCGGAGCCGGCGAGGGGCGTGCAGTGGGTCTTCCTCGGGTGCCCCGGCGTGGGTAAGGGCACCTACGCCGGCCGACTCTCCAACCTCCTCGCCGTCCCCCACATCGCCACCGGCGACCTCGTCCGCGAGGAGCTCGCCAGCTCCGGCCCTCTCGCCGATCAGGTCCCCTATAAAGTCTTGTGCTTTTTTTTTTTTGGGTTTCTCCGTTTTAGTTTCGTTGATTGAGGTGATTCGATCTTGTGTAATGCGTTATCTTTTGGTTGGGGAATTGGGTGTGTTTGATCTGGTACCATCAGATGTATGTGGTTTTTAAAATTGAAAAAAAAAAGAATGAGGAAAGTGGTTTTTTATGTTTGTTGATTATTAGGTTTATTGATTGCGATAGATTGGGTAGAAAGAACGTTTATTAAGAAAAAGTTCTGTTCTTGATTTGTTATTATGCGTATAGAGGGGAGTTTACAGTGTCTAAAAAAAATATTTTGTTATGGTTTTGGAGGGAAATTGATTGTAAAAAATAGGAAGAGATCTCCTTATTGATTTTCTAGGTTTTCGGGAGTGGACTGTGTTTGATCTGATATTTAGATGTCTGCAAGTGCAACTTTATTTTGCACTTAAATATGTGATTCAATTTCGCCAGCTGAATTCAAGGATATCTTCTTCAATCTCTCTACAAGCTGTTTAACATTTATATTTTGGGCAGGAAAATTTTGTATTGAAGGTTGTGAAATTCTTAAGCTACGTTTTCTCAGTGATTGCTTCTGTTCATTTAATGCAATTATGGTTTTATTTATTATTATTGTTCAACTGATTAATTGATTTATCGCGAAAATATCTTGTTTGTGGGTTTTTATTTATCTAGCCGGAAATGAAAGTGCTTGATCTATATGTGACTACGTTTTTTTACAAATTGGAGGAAAATGAATTGTGCCCTTTGTAGTCTTTTTGAGAATTTGTCGAAGTAAAAAATGGAGTCTGTGCTTGATATATAGGTCTTAGATGGTGTATGATCACCTGAAGGTATTCTCCAGTTAAGTTTTGGAGTCTCTTATGGAAAAATTAAGTATGCAGAGCTAGAGTAACATGCAGTAATATTTCTATTATAGAAAATTCAGAGCTTAAATTGTGCATTCGTTTAATGCTATGTGATTTTATGTAGATCTCTACATCAGGTGGTTGTGCTTTTCTATGATGTCCATGTCTCTGCTTGTGACATTCGCTGTGGTTTTTTCTTTTTCCAGCTTAAAGATATAGTGAATCAAGGGAAATTGGTGTCAGATGAGATTATAATAAACCTGTTATCCAAACGCCTTGAAGATGGTGCGGCTAAAGGGGAAGTGGGATTTATCCTTGACGGTTTTCCGCGAACCGTAAGACAAGCTGTGAGTATGTTATTAGAGTGAAGGCTAGGCTTATCCATTTGCAAGGAGCTTGTGCCTTCTTAACCATTCTCATATAATTGTATCTGTCATGGATTTTGCTGTGAAAGGTAGGAAAACTGTTTATGACACCACCCTTTTATAGAAATTCATCGATAATAGAATTTTAGATCTTGATTTATGAGTGGGTAATTTGGCAATAGATATTTAATTGTCCTTAACAAAATTCAAGTAATTACAGGATGGTTTAACCGTTTATTAGACTGAAAAAACCCATTTGTATGGGTTAGAACTGTTGCAACTAGACCTTGGTTGATGTATTGACATTTTTTGTTTACAGGAAATATTAGAAGGAGTTACAGATATTGATTTGGTCGTTAACTTGAAGCTTAGGGAAGATGTACTTCTAACAAAATGCCTTGGTAGGCGGATTTGCAGTGAGTGTGGAGGAAACTTTAATATTGCATCAATTGATATTAAGGCTGAGAATGGACAGCCTGGAATTTACATGGATCCTCTTCTGCCCCCTCCTCATTGTTCCTCCAAGTTGATAACCCGTGCTGATGATACAGAAGAAGTTGTGAGAGAAAGACTTCGGATATACAATGAAAAGGTACTCATGTCATTTCTTCCCCCCACCTCCTTCTGTCATTAGCTCTCTAAGAATGTACAATAAAAAAAAATCCCAACGTATTAGTGCTTTGTGTGCTTTGTGTGCTTTGCTACACATAGATTGTGATATGTCGAAAATAATTTCTTTCTAAAGCATGTGATGGAATATGCTTTCAGAGCCGACCTGTGGAGGACTTCTATCGCAGCCGAGGGAAGTTGATGGAATTTGATTTACCGGGAGGAATTCCAGAATCCTGGCCAAAGCTGTTGCATGCATTGAATTTAGACGACCATCACTTTGATAAGCGATCTGCTGCTGCATAAAATTTCAGCAATAATTATTTCTTGAAGAGGTAGGTTCATTCTTCACATGTGTGAACTATACATGCATGTTTTTAGAAGACTTTTTTCTTTTTGTTAAAATAATTCCCAAATTGTATTCCACTGAGTTCCTTGGATCTGGTTACGCAAATGTTTGTGAACATTTAGTAGTAGAACATTACATTGGTAGGAGACCATTTCTTAGGAAGTGGCAAGCAGCCGACCAATTACTTGGTTTGCAATATAGCCATGTAGAAATTTTAACTGATTGAAGGTGTTGATTTATTCTGTTTGGTTTATTTACTGGGTTCAATTGTCATCAAGACTTTCTGATGCACATGAGATTTGTAGCGCACACCGGAGTTGTCATGAATACCAGTATTTACTTGTAACCTTCAAGGTTCAATTCATTGACCTTGTTGCATACTTTCAAGGTTCAGTTACTTGGGCAATGATCTTTAATTATGCTAGCAGTATTTGCTCTTCTTTCCACTGCTTGCCTTAACGTCTCCACGTAATAAATTGCATTATTAATTCACAGGGTTGGAATTTAACAGAACGTTTGCCATACTTGTATCAAAGTTTACTTTCACAGAACTTATTATATCTTCAAGTTGGTCGTAGAATTTGGAAAGGTATATTATTAACCTAATATTGTATGTTCCCTGTATAATACGAGGATTGTTACTTTGATTTTATTTTGAAACCCCAAATGATTGTAAAATGTTCTATTTCCTACAGTCATGTGGAGGAGACATTTTGTGTTGTCTGAAACGAGTTTGCGACCTTTTGATCTTATTTCGAAACACCAAGTGACCTTTATATTTCCTACTGTTCTCGAGATTTTTGTGTAGTCTGCTATGCCACATTCCAATTTTCTTTTCTAGAGTTCTGTCGGCATGTTATAGCATGTACGTAATAGTTCGTATTCCCTAATACTAGTCAGTTCATCAGTTGCTATTATAGTTTTAAATATCGTATTGTACTATCTGGTTTATTTGGTTTATCATGTATTAATTTCTAATATGATACAATTTAAGCTTTTGTATTATTTTAATCTGTGCTTTAAGTTTTTAACATGAAATTTTCGCAACGTTTTTTGTTTTAGTTGGTATTTAATAAAATATTGATGATAAAATATATTTTTAATATTTAATAAAATATTTTATTTATACTCAGAATTTGGTTGGGCCCGTTTTGACCTGGTTGAATCAAATATATCTGGTTCTAGTTGTATTCGGTATGGTTACAGTATTTAATACTATTGGTCTAATTGGCCACTTCATAATTGATAATAACATAAGCCAACTATGGTTACTGTAGATAATTGGCCATTGTATTGACCATTTTAAATTAAATTAAAATGTAATGATTAAATTATTCTCTTATTATTTTTAAACATTGAAAAATGAAAGACTAAATAGTATCGCTTTGATTTTATAATGGTGGTAGCAGAAAATTCTGCTGTTATTTTTTTTTTATCTACCATTCTTACATAATATATATATATATATATATATATATATATATATATTATCTTATTATTATTATTATGTTTATTTGACATTGTATAAAGATTGGTTTAACAAGAATATATAGTGTGAGTAACACTAAATGTATGACCTTGATGAGGGTTTTGTGTTGTCAAAGAGCTTGTAGTTCAAGTTAAATTTACTATTTGTTATATGTTTATTGACGGTGCAGCCAAAGACAGTTTAGCAAAAATTGGTTTGAACATTTACCAATAAAGAGAAAAGAAATTAATAAGTGAGGGTTAATGCTTTAGATCGAACCTTTACCTCACCGCGTTAAAACCCAAACAATACAATCCCTATACCCTAAACCCTAACATGTACAATCGCAAACTTTCCGCTCAAAACGATAACGTTTAACAAAAATAAGAGAAAAAAACAACCTCTTGCTATTAAGTAGTCAGTTCTTTACAAAAATATTGTAAAGCACTTCAAAATGTAACTCCTAAAGCGAAAACATGAACGCATCCCTGTGTAACACAATTCCCCGCCAATTCTTTGCATATATAATGGAGTCCACAAAGGTGCGTGTTGAGGCATATTCAGAGGCGTAGCCAAGATCAATGGTGCATGTTCGGGAGTTTTCGGAGGCGTAGTCAACTTGGATTTATCAGACTCCGAGGACCAAAGCAGCAACAACAGGTAGAAGCAAATAGTGACCAACCTAATAAAAACATGTAAGTTGAAGCATCAGCCGGCCTACGCACGTTTCTCAAAGCAAATTCTGCATCTTATCATATTTTGTGGCGGACTAAGGCAGGGAGAGGTGAGCATGTAAACTCATCTCATACAAGTAGAAAGAGATGTGAACAAGCCGAGGTGGCTCCATACAGTTTAGATTAGGCTCTGATCAACTGTGCATAAAGCTTGAACTCAGAAGTGATATATTCGATAAAATATACGACTTGACTCGGCTCATGTAATATTTTTAATATTAAGTTGTTCACACAAATTAATAAACTTATACCATCAATAGTTACATAAAAGATTTGGTAATACTTAATATGTTATTTAATTATTAACTATTTAACTAGTTTGATAATAATTAATAACTAGTTACTTCTTAATAATTGATAAATGCAATAATTACAAACTATTTATTCATAGATACTCTACTATTTATTATTAAGTGCCAATAACTTACTATTTATAAGGGTATAATCAAATTAATCTATTTTGCAAGCATAGTGTGTTCTAAGTTTGGCTTGAAAGAGTATACATGTATCAATAATATTTTAAAGTTTTATCACTTTTTATTAGTGAATTGAAAGATCTTAACATAAAAAATGACTTTGTATTCAATGGAACTATCAAAATACACGGTTCAATTCAAAGCTTAATTAAAATTTGAGTAAATTGTTTCAAAATATATAATCCGGTAATGAATTACTTTAAAAATAAAGTAAACATGGACAAAGCGGTGCTGTCGACTCGTTTACACCTCCTGCATACAATACGTACAAGTGACGAGTGAGAATTGGTGTTATTGGCAGCTACGTACAAGTGACGATTTTATCTGTGCTTGCAAGCCATCAAGAGGGTAAGGTGGCCATTGCAAAGGCTAATGCCAGTCCAGTTCTTACAGACCTTCTTTGGACTGGGCTGCCTAGGAGTAAAGAGAATGCTGCTGCAATTCTACTTGCTGTGTGTAAGAAAGAGGTCGAAAATTTGGCTTGCATCGGAAGATTGGGTGCTGTAATTCCTCTTACAGAGCTTGCAAGGAATGGTACTGATAGAGCAAAGGGGGAAGGCCAACTCTTTACTGGAATATTTGGCCAAGATTAAGCAGACGTAAAAGTTTTGGACAAGTGAAGCGTGTGCTCTGTTCTCTGCGATCCCGATACTAAATTTTCTTAATTGTTTGTACAAATTCTGCCCGAATTTGTTTTTATTCTTTCTTGCAGCCTGTAAATGTGAGTGTTTTGTACAATTTAACCACTGTTCAGGTTCATATGGTAACCTATATTAATTGACAAATGCGCTGAATGTGATGCTTTTGAACCTGAATGGGCATCATTAAATCTTGGAATTTTTTGTGCATTGAATGCTCAGGGGTGCATCCGAATCTTGAAGTTTATATTTCATAGGCAAGAAATTAGTGTGTAAACGAAGTATTCATTATCTATCTTATTTAGGACTCTGTGCTAGTTTTAAGTTAGCCTAAGCAAATATATATGTGCAGGTGAGATCACTCACACTCGATGTTAGAGTTTGGGAACCCACCATCTTGGACTTGTCTCATGCTCTGGGTAATACTTTTTGCAATTCTGTATGGGAAGAAGTTCTTCAAATCCAAGATGTGAGTCAGATTCTGGGGTTTTGCTTGACGAGTTGAGGGACTTGGTGTGGACGTGGTATTAGAGTTTCTTAGTTGATTTATGTTGCTGATTTTGTCTAATTAGTGTGGTGAAGAGTTCGGATTTGTCAGGATTTGAATCGGTAATTGAAAGCCTTGTTTGGCGCCTATTTTCAATCGTGTGCAAACAAGGGTTTCAGGTAGTCGGATTGTTGTCGGTTGCTTTCATGTTTTATTGTATTTGTTGTGTTACTTGTGGAAGAGTGTCGATTGTACGATTAAATTTTTCACCTTAAATCAGCACCTATGCGACGTACTTCCCTCTAAGAACCATCATCTTCACGTTTCATTCTGTTTTCGTATCTACTTCTGATTTCTGTGAGGATTTGTAGTTGTAGGAAACTTGTTACAAGGACACCATGAATATATAAGCTTGTCATCTAAAATAAAATTTTGCTCAATTCTAAGAGAATAAAAATGTTCTTAAGACATCTAAAATAAAATTCCTGAAATTTGAAAACATTATCAATATTCAATGAATTTTGGAAAACTATATAGTATTATATAATCAATAAACGAGTATTAAGAATCAGTGACAAAAGGGACTAAATCTTGTTCACCCTTATTCTTATTAGATGAATATGCGTGTTACGAATATAAGTAAAATGAAATTAAAAAATTAAATTATTCTTATCAACATTTTGACATATCTGATGGAGTGCGGGAGCAGATAGTTCGAGTTTTATCTCTGTGTGTTTTTTTTTATTCTTTTCTAATGTGATTGTGTTCTCTGGTTTTGAATTTGATCGTGTGATTGTGGAACCGGTGGAATTGGAGAGAGCTTGGTTGACGAGAGCAACAGATTGAAACGGCTCTGTGAATTTTATTCTTTTGGTTCATATATCTTCTGCTATTAGTGAAGATCTGAAAATTGACTCTCATCATCTGACGAAATTACTCACAACTGTCCAAATTGAGGACTTGGGTAATGATTTGGAGAGGTTGTGACCAATGTGGACCATGGAAGATCTTTGTCAGAATTTTTATCGGCTAATAAAAATGAAGCACATGAACCCATTTCAAATACCACAAACTTTGATGAAGCTTCTATGGATGAGAAGAAACCGGAAGTTCCTTCAGTTCCTGCAGACTGTCTCTGTCCCATCCCTTGAGCTGATGAGGGATCCTGTTATCGTTGCCACTGGACAGGTATGAATTGCTATATCAAGCATGCATTTGTGCATTGCACCTGTGAAGTGCGCAAGTCACAAAAAGAGGCCTCGAGATCAATCGGGTTGTTTGGATAATAGAGAATCTATGTTTTTAATGAAGATGATTCAATGAACAAGCATGGGTTGCTAGACGAACTATACTTTTCATATTCTAAACGAATGGGGATTGTTAGCCTTTATGTTTAACATGATAATTCTAGATGATTTAATGAACAGCCTCTGGGAACAGCTACTTGTAGAATGAGAAGCAGTGATGGCTCCATCCAGGATGTAAGTGGGGATTGGTCAGTCATCAACACGCTTGTCGGAGAGCTGTTCAGCAACTTACTGGAGGAGCAAAGAGCTGCTTCCTCTGAAATTCGATTGCTCGCCAAGAGTAGCGACAACAGACTACTAATAGCAGACGCAGGAGCCGTACCACTACTTGTTGATCTATTATCTGTAGATGATTTGAGAACGCAAGAACATGCAGTTACTTCTCTTCTTAACCACTCCATATATGAAAACAATGAAGGTTTAACAATGTTAGCTGGAGCGATTCCTCATATTGTGGAAGTTCTTAAAAGAGGAAGCATGGAAGCAAGAGAGAATGCTGCGTCCACCCACCCTGTTTAGCTTACCTCTCATAGATGAGAATAAGATCGTAATTGGAGCATCTAGTGCCATTAAAGCTCTAGTAGATCTACTCCAAAGAGAAAGTTCAAGAGGAAAGAAAGATGCAGCTACAGCTCTTTCAACCTTTGCATCTATCAGGGGAACAAAGCTCGTGCAGTGAGGACTGGAATTCTGGCTCCACTGATGAACATGCTGACCGAGTCGAGTGATGGCATGGTGGATGAAGCTCTGACGATTTTATCTGTGCTTGCAAGCCATCAAGAGGGTAAGGTGGCCATTGCAAAGGCTAATGCCATTCCAGTTCTTATAGACCTTTGGACTGGGCTGCCTAGGAGTAAAGAGAATGCTGCTGCAATTCTACTTGCTCTGTGTAAGAAAGAGGTGGAAAATTTGACTTGCAAGGGAAGGTTGGGTGCTGTAATTCCTCTTACAGAGCTTGCAAGGAATGGTACTGATAGAGCAAAGGGGAAAGGCCAACTCTTTACTGGAATATTTGGCCAAGATTAAGCAGACGTAAAAGTTTTGGACAATTGACAAGTTTTTGCTCTGTTATCTGCGATCCCAATATTAAATTTTCTTAATTCTTTGTTGGAAGCAGAATTGTGAAGTACAAATTCTGCCCGAATTTGTTTTTATTCTTTCTTGCAGCCTGTAAATGTGAGTGTTTTTTACAATTTAATCGGCTTTTCTAGTTCATATGGTAAACCTGTCTTAATTGACAGAGAAATTATTACGAAGTGTTTGATTGTATTACTATCTTCAAGTTCACACAATAATCGACATTTGGAGAAAATGAATTTTTTTTCCAAGCCCAAAAATTAGAAGCAACCCATTTATGCAATTAAGTACATTTATGCCAATTGCTTAATTCTCTCGACTAGTTCTCGGTTCCTTTTGTTTATATTTTATATCTCAAGCTCCTTTCCTCGCAACTTTTTGCCAACTCTTTTCTCGACTGTGCTCAAAAAAGTAGTCATATGCCTCTCTCTCATCTCTTGTATGCCCTTTGCCATCTGATTCTCCTGGTCAAAATAATTTTGAAATAAAAAAAAACTCTTAAAGCAGCTAATACAGCTTCCTAGTTTCAGTATAAACGACCATAGAGTCTTTATTGAAATCTTGAGCAGTTCTTAATTATAAATTATAAATCATGAAGGACCTACTTGAATTCTGATATAACGATTCAGCTCATCTTTCTGGCTATGAATCCCAGACATCACCAGATTGTGGCCAAGAGACAATATGGCAGGTAGCGTTGACATACTTTCACTCGCAGATGTAACTGAGGAGTTTCTTTCATCATCGTCATAAGAGAGCCTCAACCAGTTGATAAGATATTAGCATTCGAAATACATGAAGATTTATCAACATCATCCCGACAAAAATTGTTTAAAGATATCTTAAGATTCTGTTAATCAGCTACTCTGTTCCGTTTGCTTAGATTGTTTGAAGAAGTCGTGCTCATTAATGATAAAATTCACAGGCTCCTGACTGCAACCAACTGTAACATTAATTTAAAGTACGCCTCAATCAGAACTGATCCCCTTAGATACATTATGCATATACCACGGCAACTATAAAAAAAAGAAAAAAGAAAACAAGGATCGGCATGCTATAAGCTTCACAAAAAAGAGAGCACGACAACAAAAAGATAAACCAGAGTCCAAAATAGATAAGGTTCGTTTTCTCCTAAAGAAGGCCATACAGTTTCCAAAGAGTTGCAGCTGTGTTGATGCATTAGAGTTATACTGTAAGTCGTTGACATCCGGGAACACGGGAAACATGGGATTATTGTTCTCACCCCCAAACATCTTCCTGCAAGCAAACATACGCATGTTTGTCTTACAAGCAAACATACGCATCCATCTGCAGATGACTAGATAAAAGAAGTGGACTATGAAATTCTATCTATTTGTATAGTCTGCAGATACATGTAAGCATCAGACCTTTTTACTCTGGATGATATTTCCCTGACAAATCCAGAAGGACCAACAAAGTCCAGGTGGTAAACATCATCAAGCTCATTTAATGGGAGCTGCTCCTGTTGGGTTAATCCCACATCCCATTTGGAGGCAACCGGTGACTTGTATATAGGCTAATGGGAAAGCCTTAATTCTTAAGCTAGCTTTTGGATTAAGAGAGGCCCATGAACCTGTTGCAAGTCACTTTTGGGGCCCGAAGGGTCCAACAAGTGGTATCAGAGCCAAGGTTGGTTTTGGTGTTGGTGTTGCCTCAATTAGCCACACAATTTGTCGGCCAGTCCGAGTTTGTGTCTCCCTATTTGTCGGTCGATCCGAAGTTGGCCCGAATTGGTATCATCTGTAACCTCACCAAGACATGTTG
>JAVDBV010010551.1:2924-23972 GCA_032619315.1 Piper longum
CCCCCCCCCCCCCCCCCCCCCCCAAAAAAAAAGCCTTGGCGGAATATTATTGTCGGTGTTGGCTATGCTAGCAGAAAAAACGACTGTCCTGGTAACTGCACTGCATAATTTGAGAATGCATCATTCAAGAAATTTACGGAGAAACATGATACAATAGAACGATTCTTTGACGAGGATAGTTGAGCAACCTCGAAGTATATACCTGAGTTCCATATATACTTTTTGGAGAAGAGAGGAAACAAGCAGGTAAACGCGTAAATTTGGAATCAAAACTGGCAGTTAATGTAGTTAATTAATAGAGGATGTTAATATTTTGAGAACATGATGCAGTTTGGCAGATGAAAAAGGAACCATTTCAGAGTTTCGAAGAAAAGAAAATGGTAACGGCCAAACTTTTCTGTGTTTATAATGTAAACGTATACTTTTCAAAACCATAAAATGAAGTTGTCCAGCAATTAATTTTGCCATGTTGCGTTTTTAATCTGCTTAGAGTGGATAGGCAGCTCAACATCCTGGGCTTTCTTGTTTGTGTTTATGTCTACTAAACGCATTTGTTGAACGAACAAAAAAAAAAATCAGATCGTAGAGCACATATAGTTGGGGCATCCAAGGTAAGATGAATGTCAGATAAATACACATTAGATACAGTACTGTTCCGCAGACAAACAGCAAGGGAAGAAGCACAAGGAAAGCACAGATTTACATGGATTGTTCTGGGTCTGGGTGCGGTGCCCATCTGAGCCATCTCATCCAACATATCAAACTTCGTTTCTTTCCGAAGAGAACTTACCAAGCTTTTCGGGAGTGCTATGTCTGTACTCTACATGCTTACAAAACGTCAACGACCATGACAAATGCATCAAACTTGTTGCCAAAACTAAAAGGCCGGTGAGATTGTGTTCAACTGCTTTTAGCAGCTTCAATTGCAATTATCAGGTCATCAAGTTTGGCGCCTGTTACCTCTTTCACAACTTTGCCGTTCTTTAAAATCTTGAACGTAGGTACCACTTTGATCCCCAATTCTTTCGCCAGCGTCTGTGAAAACAATTAGAACATAGATATGAAGCGTTTTGGAAGCGAGATCATGTACAGAACAAAGATTCTTCCAATGGAATTCAACTAAATGCATAAAACCTTGTTCTCTTGGTTGCAATCAAGTTTAAGAAATACAACGTCCAGGTACTTTTCTGACAGACTCTGGAATTTGGGAGCTATCACCTTGCAAGGACCACACCTTCATAACATCACCAAAAATAAAATCAATAGAAGAAAAAAATGATCACCAGAGAATCGTATGTGCGAACAAGCAAGCTGCAAAAAACAAATTACATTTCTGTGCTATATACAGTCTCTTAACTCGGATTCAAAAGTGTAACTCCTTATTTTTATCAAAGATTGATTTACAGAATTTCTTTGTTACAAAAGGAAAACACATCATGAACAGAGAAGTCGAATTATTCACTCACACATCAATTTTTGATAGAATCCATCCAGCACTGACTGCAGACAGACATAAGACTATGTGCTCAAATGTAATTACCATATATCAAATTTGAGTTACTTCATTTAACACTTTTTATCGGCAGGAAATTGATTCCATCCTTCCAGATGCCCTTCAATCCTCTTCACTAATTACTCTCAACCAGTACTACGACAATGAGAACTATGAGCTGAAGGATACCCAAAGGTTATATTGCTACAAGTTTAGCCCCACTGACCATATAGTAGTCTCAAGATAGTGGTAACAAATTACAAGACAATATCAATAATCAGTAATCAGCAAACATACTCCTCATTGACACATATATACCATCATGACAAAGAGGAGATATATGTTCCTCAATCTTTTTGTGGCAACAATAATTCAAATAGAAAGCAACAACTTAGTATTTAATGAGTAAATTAAAAAAAAATTGCACATTTATCAAAAAGAAAAAAGACTAGATAAGAAGTAACTAGAAAAAAATTAGAGGAAGACGATGGCAAACTCACCATTGGGTGTACATATCAAGAACGACCACCTTCTCCCCAGCAGCTTCAACAATGGGCCAGAAGGTGTCCTTGTTCACCTCAGTAACCTGCCCCACAGCAGCACCGGCCACCTCCAAGTTGGCCCGGACTCTCATCCCCACCCTTCTCGTCAATGAGACCCGGTAGCACCTACGGGTACCCAGCTGCTCCGGCGGCGGTGCCAGCATCGGCAACTTGGTCAGGGAGGATGGAGAAGACGAGGGTGGACGTCGAAGAGGCGTCGTCGAGATGGAGATGTGAAGCGCCATGGCTGGAGGTTGGAGGTGTCGACGTGAGTGAGGAGTGTTGGGAGTTTGAGAGCGGAGAGTCAGAGAAGTAGAGCGTGGGCAAGTACTGGCCACCACAAATAAAAGAAAGCGTGGCTCTTTTGGGTGGTCTGAATCTTTTTGCTCGCCGCCGGTCTGCTTTCTTCTTAGTTTGACAAAATCAGGATCATGGCTTTCCATTCCAGTTAAGACGAGTTTTGCTTAATTTAATTTTAATTAATTTTTTTTTATGAGAGAAAACTTTTAATTTGTTTTTATTAACATTTTATATATAAAAAATATCTCAGTGTATAAAAGCCTTTCATTTATAGGTTTGGTATAAAATATAATTACATAAGCCCATCATAATAGCCTTAATCTCGTTCTCTCTTTATCTATAATTTTTTTAAAATTTTATTATAAATTTTAAATACCTCAATTGATAAAATCTTTCCTATAAAATTATGTAATCATGTATTAATATTTTATATTTTTATCCAAAATTATTATAATGTTATGCTTTTTATTATTATATTAGTTAGTATCTTTGTATAAATTCTAATATAAACTGCCTAAAATTGTTTTATATTTAGAATATTAAACAAGCAAAAATGAGTAGACAGACTTAAATTTATTTAATCTTAAATTGAGCTTCAAAATAAACTTTTTCTCGTTGTTTATTCGTATATCTAATCTTATCTTATATCTTATATATATTAATAAAAAGAGAAACTCAGGAAATTTAACTAAATATTGATAAATCAAATTATTACATTTATCTTCTCATCCAATAGGGATTTATTTTTAAAGTTGGAGCCAATTGAAATTTATATTTAAAATATTAAATTATTGTATTTCTATCTCATTGTGACACAGGTAGATCATAACACAATATCTTGACTAGTTAAAATAAATTAATCAAATAATTATTCAAGCTTTGTAATTCCCTAACCCATATTTGAACAAGTATTGATATATATCTTATGGGAGGAGCCCACTATACACATCTAGGGTTAGGCACGAGCGGACGAGTTTTACCCAACTCGAGTTTCTTTGATAAACGAATAGCATTTCGAATTATAAAGTTTGAGTTAAATTATTTTAGCTTGAGTTTTAAGTCGAGCTTGTTCGAGTTTAAGTTGATCATCGGTTCTATTCGTATTTTATCATCATAAGTTTATAAATTTATTTTATTATCTATAATATAAGATATTTAAAAGAATATAATTTTTTGTAAATAATATTGTATGAATACCAGGGTCCTTGTGTATTAATTTTTGATCTACACATGTCATATATTTTAATTAATTTTTGTTGTGAAAATATAAATGGTATTCTCTTTAATTGATGGTCATATAATAATAATTATTAGATTGTTTTAGCTTAATTATTTTATAATAAATTATCATTTAAAATATTATATTATCCATATATTATTAAAGTAAAAGAAATACTCAAGGTCTGTATTAGACATCGAGTCAATCGAATATTTTTTGAGTTTAAATCAATACAAATTTATTATAATTTAAAGTGATTTAACTTTAAATGTGATCAAGTCAGGTTAAATTTTTTAATGTCAAATTTTGAGCTACGTAGGTACGAGTCCCGGCCGACTCGGGCCATATGAAGACGGGCGAGTTCTATCGGCTCCGACTCTGTACGTATCTCACCGGCAAGCGCCGAACGGCCACGGGGACAGTATGCTCTCGCCCTGCTGTGGAGATGGATGAGTTCGGAACAAAGCTAAGGACGCGACGAAGACGACCGTTTTCCAACGCTCTTCCCTCCCATCCATGCCGGTTGCCAACGGTAAGGAATCCATGGAAGGAGTCTTCTTTGCTGTAGAAGGTTGGGCCTTTGGCAGTGGTGCTTATGAGTTGTCTTCCTGGTCGTTTACAAAGTTCTTTAATGAACGAACTTTGGCTCCTCGGTGGAAGTTTCCTTCATTTATGCTGTAAATGAGGAGGAAGGATTATGTTGAAGTTGATTATTATGATTATAGGGGCAACGTTATGACGTGCATATGAAGGCAATTGAGGTTGGTGGTAAATTCATTGATCTTCCAACTGATGTTTTTGATGCTGGAGACAGCATAGAGACTATTGTTGATAGTGGGACTACTTTGGCTTATCTTCCACAGGATATTTATGCACTTTTAATGGTCGAGGTGCTGCAGTTTCTTCAGAAGTTGATGGATTCTTTTCTTCTTTTTTTTTTTTTTTCTTTTGATTGTCATCTGATGAAGTTTCTTTTGTGTTTAGATTATGTCTTACCAGCCAACTTTGAGCCAACACCCATTTCAGGGTTTTTCATGCTTTTATTTTATTGGGAAATACACTAATCTACTTCAGTGTACTATTTAGTCTTAAAAATATTTCCCAGAATTAATATATGCCTATTATAGGCTTTTATTCTGTATGTTGAGTTTGCCATTTTTGCAAGTCAGTTTGAAGTGTGAACAATCAAATGCCTTGGTGGAAATAAATACAAACATATTTTGATAGTTTATCTTTTTTCCCCAGTGTGGATTCTTATTTCCCAGAAGTTACCTTGCATTTTGAAGATCTTTCCTCGACGATTTCATCCTCATGAGTATTTCTTCCAAATTGATGTAAGCCTGCTTGCATATGTTTCTTCCTGTTCGCCCTAAATTTTATTATTTTTTATTCACTAGCGAACCATGTAAGTTGTTAATCAAAAGTTTATGGTACTTTCAGTTCGAGACTTTTGAATGTTTGAATATATTTGAATGTTTAAATATAGCCATTCTTAGTTGTTTATCTTTTTAAGCTTCATAGTTGCATTTATGTAGGTCATCTTCCAAACATCTAAAGACAATTGTCTTGTTTTTGCTTTGTGTTTTGTCTCTTCAAATATTACTCATTTTTCAATAATCTTAGTGTCTGTCTACTTCTTGAAGCAGATGTTCCAGCACGAATCTCAGCAATCACTTGTTCTGATTCTACATATTTATTCTTTGGTAATCCTCTTGCTGTCTTTTTCTGACCACTTGGCAAGACGATGCATGGTGCATTGGTTGGAAAAAAAAGCAAAGTACAGTCTGAATATGTAAAAGCTGTAACTCTATTAGGAGGTATATAGAGTGAAATATCTACACTTATTTTTCTTTTTTAGAACAAATAGGGGGCAGTTTTGAACTTGATACTTGAGGCTTATTTGAACGGTGGTCTGAAACTAATTGGTGTACCGCATCCAGAAGGAACTATGCTTCATTTTAGTCTGTTATACTACGTGTTAGGCGAGTGCATTCAATTTGAAAAGACAGGGCTTCGCCCCCTAAAGGTAAACTAACATGGAGTCTGGAGTTGGTTTTAAAGCTTGCTTATCATTTTAAAATACCTTGCGGTGATGGTGATGTTAAACAAGGTCATTGTTTATGATCTTGAGAATCAAAGGATTGGATGGACCGACCACAACTGTAACTGCTATAAACAGTAATTCCTTGCATAATAGTCTGGTATAACTGCTGTCTTAATGTCTATTCATTCTACTCTGCCAATGACAACTAGGTAAGGTTGCTAGAGTCTCACTGATAGAGATCTTAAAAATTGTGCATTATTGTGCTTACTGCTATGTTGATTGGTTTCTTTCTGCTTATATTTCATCAGTTCTTGTGCATGGGCTCTCCTCTTAATTATCTCTCATACTCTGTTGCAATTTTACTTGGAAACTCAATGCTACTTTCCTTTTTCTGTATTATTTTAGAAATGTTCTTCAAAATACTCAGAAGTTTATGGATATTATCGATTTTTTGTTATCTAGCGACCGGATGAATAGGAACAAATGTGAAATTTATGTTGGAGATTGCCGCTTCTGGATGTGAAAGTTGCTAGCGCATGCCATAGTTAATAAATTTATTCTTAGAAGGCATACTTTTTAGGGATGGCAAACCTTTTTATTTTAAATTGAAAGTTTGTGCTAACTTAAAATACACTTTATTTTAACTGAAAGAAATCTACTCTAATTGAATTTAGTAAACTAATCAACATGAGGGCAAAATAAAATTACTGAATTAAGCAATTAAAAACGCGAACTAAATTGGATGAAGATAAATAGGAGAAGAAAAGATATCTAAAAACAAAAAAAAATACACGTCATTCTGTTGACTTAAATCAGTGATCCTTACTTTACGATGTAGAAGTGTTATATTTATGGGAAAAATAAACAACCTGAGCTTGAGTGTCTGATCTCTGTACACATGGACTGCAAAAGTTGCCTATATATGCCTAAAATTACTGAAATGATTAAAGAGTTCCCTCAAAACTATAATAACTTACAGAAACTATATATCACTGCACTTCTTATCTTATCCTCTTTTCATGTACAATTTTTAGAGCTGATTTGTTAAGGTCACACGTTCTTGGCTGTTTTGCATTTGATGCCTAATGATTGCTACGGGCTAATTCTTTGATTTTTCATCTTATCGCTAATCTCGGAGTGGGATACCTAGATTTGATATTTCTTCCTTGGTTGTTTTATGAATATGGTTTAGGTCATAACTACTTTACGCTCCTCAAGCATTCTGGTGCTAGATGTTACATGCTGGTTTGTTTGTTGCATTATTATTTCTGACAGCATCTACTTTGGCTATCAGTTTCTAACCTGCTCTAGGGTACCACTTTTTTTTTGTTGACGGGCATTGATGCAGGTGTAAAATACATAATTGTGTTTATAAAATGTTGACTGCAACTTTGGTGTTGTCTCTTGGCAATCGATATAATGTCAATCTATGCACCTTTTGTTTTTTTTTTTCTTTTCTTTCTTAAAAACATTATATATAAGATGCTGCAAGTTCTGTCTTTGTTTGTCCATGATCTGCGTTCTTATAATGTTCCTACTACAGCAAAATTCATTGAAAAATACGACATAAAATTCACAGTAGACATAATAAGGTCTTCCATTGTTGGCTCTCTTTTATGTAGTACTAGGCAGTTCTTCCTGGTGCTAATTACTGCTTGTTCTTCTTATTGGCATTTATATATTTTTATTGAGTACTGAGATGTGTGTAGATGAAGGGTGAAACCTGGAGCCGACTAGTTATCAGAAAAATTTGGCCCGACAGAGTCCGAGCAGTTGAAAATGGGAATACAAATGAGCTAACATGAAGATCTTACTCGCATTGAAAAAACCAGGATTTAGGTACCATATTGAATTTATGATTCGAGTAGTTGAAGGAGATAGTCTGCAATGGAGGCAGCGGTAATCCGTCATTGGCAACACAGTCGTTGTAACTAATCACTCTGAACAGCTTGGGACTGACCAGCTTCTGAGAGAATCCTTCGCACCGAATGTGAACGTTGATAACTGGGCACATTCGGCAGTTGTTCTTCACTTGCACCATGAATTTTGGCGGCTCCCCAAATCCCACTTGTGTCTGTTCAATGCTTGGCATCTCGTTGCTGCACCTCGCACCATAACCTGCATGCCAATTATGAAACAGTAAGCTAGCAGTACCAACAATGGGGCGGAGAAATATGAAAGACATTAAAGAATGCAGTTTTGTGACCATGGTGAAATATGAAGGATGCTGTGAGATATGTTAAGAGGGTCTTCATGACAGTAGCCATTGATAGCGAGCAGTGTGTATGGAGGAAGATGATTGGATTTCTGGGTCCTGTTTATAATTTGATAAGGGTTCATGTGTTTCAACTTGGAAGGGGAAAAAGAGTCACATGTATAAAGGAGGACGTTGCTTCCCTACCAAACGACAGGGATCACATGGAAGGGAAGACAGTTGACAGTTCACAGCAGTTATCAGACGTATCACTCATATTTTTATATTACAATGCCTTCACCTTTCGAGTTAGCTTTCTATCAAAAATTAATTTAATATCTATATTTCTGACGCTTCTTTGATATCAGGTAACCCAAAAAAAAAAAAAGCTCTTTCGGTTGAGTTATCGAAGATTGAATGACCTGAGCGTTATATGGATAACTAGCATATGGCTACAAATGAAGAGCATCCAAAAGGTGGAGAAAATTTTAACGTACATTAAGAAAAATATGAAGACAAAAATAATTTCCACTAATTATTTGATCAGAATTCATCACTAGATAAAAACAAACATTGAGCTCGAATTAAAGGCACATACATCTTTTTTTTCGAAAAAATAAACTAAGACGGGCATTCTTCAGGATTCCCTAACCTAATACACCAGCATAATTTAGAAACTAACAAAACTTAAACCTCAAAAAGATAGTCTCTAATAAGAACGCAGAAGCTATACAGGAAATAAAACTTGTGGAAATATAAGAGCAAAAAAGTCATAAAACAGGAGAAACTTCTTCAAAGATAATCTTTGATGACTCAAGCTAGATTGATTATCTACGATGATTGCCTAAAAGAGAAGAATTTGTAGTGTGCATCTCAATCTCCATTCACAGATTTCTGTTTATTTGGCATCGCCAGACAGAAAATGTGAACTGGGTCCTTCAACTTCATTCATCTTTGCATCCTCATTTCTTTTACGTAGCTCAAAACCATCCCCTTCGACGGACGGGTCCTCACCATGATTGCCAGAATCTGTGCCTGTCTCTGCTCCCAAAGAAGCATCCATTTCCAAACTCTTGCCAGCACTTTTTTCTTCATCAGTTTCACTTTCTTCCGAGCTACTACCACCGACCAAAGTTTCATGCAGGCCACTTTCGACCTCACTTTTTGTATCAGGATCGACATTTGACATTGTTGTTGGCACTGCGGCACGTTGTTGAATGGGAATTGCATGTATGGGAATTGTCTTTAATCTTTCCTTGTACTCCTCCATCTCAGTTCTATAGCGCTCTTTATCTTTCACACCTCTCTCCTGATAAACCTAGAATGTACGTTGAGACATTGTAAGCACACACTCACACATTATGCTCAAACGAAATCAAAGAAAAGATTATATTCTGCTTGATTTGAAATAAAATGCTCTGGGCATATACTTACTGCCTTTTCAGTTTCAGTTAGGTTGTTCCATAATTCTCCAATCATTCTACTTATCTCTCTATCTTTCCCTGGATGTAGTGGTTTGAGTCGAGCATGCTGCTCTGCAAAAAAAAAGTTGTACCCACTTCGGTTTGGCTTTGGATGAGAAGGATCACGTTTTCTCATTTCAGATTTCTTTCTTCGTCTACGTCGATGAGTTCCAGAAGTTGGAATAGCACTGCCAGTATTGATGTGTGCTCCAGAAGGGAAGGGAGATAAATGACTCCCATATGAATGCTCAGGTACATGATATAATACACCTTTTAGCTTCTCCAAACCGACAGTGACGGTGACCAAATATCCATGTTCAAATTTTCCATCAATCACACCCATCACAGGACAACCTAAATTGCAAAGAAAAATTGCAAGAACATCAATTAAACCTTGAACCAGCACAACATAGACGTTCACTCGTCATTGATACTTATGAAGGGACAGCCACACCCAATAGCCAAAAAATTGGACAAAAAAACATTAGCAGATCAATAAAATTGTCACAAACCTGACAGGAAAGGAAGCTTCACTTGGCAGGATAAACAATTGTATAACTTAAAAATTTCATCCAAAGTTGAAATTTTGTTATTTGTATCCATGAATCCTGGGATAGAATTCGACTACCTTTTTGGGATAGGTGGAAGAAGAAGAATGAATAGAAAGTCGTCATGAGCTAAAACTTAAAACCTCAACAAAAAGGTTCTCCTTCTTCTTCCACCTGACCAAAAAGGTAATAACAAAAAAAGGCAAAGAGAATACGAAGCAATACTTGTTCCTCCAAAATCTATAATGAACCAATGATGCTTAACTTAAGAAAGCAACTTCTACTGGTCAATATAAATTTGTCATTCCAACTAAACCAAAAGCAGGGTTGTTTAAAAAAAAGGTCTTTTGGAAACATGTGCAGAGTCAAGATAACAAAAATAAATATTTGAAATATAAAGAAAGAGACAGAAAAAAGTCATTATTATAGGAAATTTGAGAATGTTTAAGCCTGGAATGTATAATGAAAGACTCTCTAAGACTGAAACTAGAGATTCAGAGAACAAAAGGATATCCTTCACATTTTGCAGCTATAATCCTTTAAACAAACCTTGATATCATGATGTAAATTATCAAGCTTATAGTTGATAAGCAGAGTTAGCAAGGTGACAACACACAATTTTTGGTTCACAGGCATCATCTTTCATCATTAATTCACATATCTGCCAGCCACTATTGCCTTTATAAAAAAATTTTAGGTATAGAAAAAAAGAATTTTTTAGAAAAAAAAACCTCGTCGAATTTCCTCTATCCCTTTCACCAGCTTCTGTGCAGCAGGCTGAGCTTCAAAGGACGAACCCACAAGCTCAGTAGGCCCTTGAGTTGGATACGAACTAGAAGATGCAACAGACAAGGAAGCTGCAAGCAAAGAATTTCACATTAATTTTACTGATTACTTAAGAGAATAATAGATGAAAAAGAGGAATATCGTGAACATTTCTAAAATTCAACTAAACTCTGTCAATAAGAACAATATTATGAACATAATATCTTTATGAACTCCATAATTTTGAAGACTAAGATTGTACGTAAGCAAGTGCAAATTCATAATGTTTTTCATAATAAACAGGAACAGGCATCCCCAATAGTTGATCAACAACTTACAATGCCACCCATGTCTGATGGCTCTAACAAAAGGAAAAAATGGTACTTACATTACACGTAAAGGCATTGTATTTGTATTTAATCAATAGAAAATTCAGTTTAATTATGCAAAGTGCACAAGAATAATCGCGACTGTCATTCATTTAATGTGAAACATGGAAAACACCAATGAGTCAAGATAATCTAGTTTCTTCTTTCTTGGCCAAGCGAAGACATCAGGAGATACAATTGCCATTTACCCTAAAAGAAAACAAATATGAACATTGAAAGTTTCAAGTCAATCATCACTATCCAACAATTCCCGGATGATACAGAAACAAAATAGAAACCATGAATCACACCTTTATTATATGTTTCTCACAAATCTTCCACCTTCTCATTGATAATTTTTACTGTTTTAAATGAAATAATTTTTTTCATTTTGGAACTCCTAACACCAAAATTTTAAAATGAACAGGATCTGGGTAAGATCCGCCTAATAGCCTACATCATTGACAAGTTACAAGCATTTTAAGAAACAAAGTGGCTCTGTCTGTTTAAAAGCATGTGTTAACACACAAGCGCTTTCCATTCAGACAAGGAAGTCACTTAACTTCCCAGCCAAAATACTGCACTAACAGTGTGTGAAATCACACATAAATCCCCCAAACAAAAGAAAGAAACATAATGAAGATCATATGAAGCAGCTCCAAACTTATAAAAGCCAAACCTCTCGGAAGGAACTACATAAATACAAACACTTTTCTCGATGATAAGCGCAGTCAAAAAATTTTAAGTGCTTACATGGAACATCAATTTAAAGAGAACGTGTAAGTGAAATAAGTTTTAAGCGGAGCATTGTTCATAACCTTAAGAAATTGATGACATATTATAGACTGCCCAAAAACATGCCTATCAAATATTCATATGAACATCTAAAGGCATATGTTCCTTCTGTTTACTTCTTTTAACGGCTGATAGTGTACAATTGAGAAGCCTCAATAAAGATGGTACCAGCTAACAAAACCAAGTAACGCATAGATCATTCAATCTTTTAAGGTAACTTATGAGGCACAACTATAATCCTTAAATAGGAACCAACATTTGCAAAAATAGTATAGAAACTGTAATAGAAGTGAGCTCCGAGAGACAAACCACAAGGAAGAGGGGTCCATCCTTCAGATTTAAAAAAATAAATCTGCTCATAATGATATAACAATGAAATGTAGTACTTGCGGAGAATAAACGATGCATTTGTGGCTGTTGAAGGAAAACTGAAAACCGATGTTACATCTTTCCACCTCTTCTCCATAATGATCTGTTATTTTACAAAGGTTGGTTAACTTAACGAATCAACACCTTACAAAACAACCATAAAAAATAAAAAATAAAAATGCTTGTGAGATTAATGTAATATAGATTGTCTATTTCTAGACACAAAAATGTTCTACAATGATGGAACAAAAGCAGAGCAAATGTAGTTCAGACTTCATTAATGTTATATTTCGTCTAGAAGTAGCAAATCTCGAGATTAATTTCATAAAAGAAAATGTAACAAATATTGAAGCTGACAATAAAAGCCAGTTGTTACCCTCTTCAAACCACCACGAGAAGTAACTTCTATGAAAAGCCGATGCAGGTCCAGCTCCTTTCCTCCTATTATAGGAATCCTAAATGTAAAGCATCTTCAAATCAATGAAATGAAAATGCAAAAAAGATAGTATTAAAAAAAACTATCTCATAAGGCACATCTTTTTTTTTTCACGAAAATGCATTTAAGGTTATGCATCAAAGAGTTATGTAATCTTTCATAAAGAGAGTTAGTATCCTTTCCTGAACAGAAAAGCGATACCAAAATCTATTTTTGAGATTACAAAAGGCCAGAAAATATTCTTCGCCGGATTGGAAAATGAAAGCTACAGAATAATGATTAATCATAAATGCTCCAACTACATTAACATTAAACAAAATACATTAGAGAGCCAAACGTAATATATTCAACAACTATTCTTCAGAGATCACAGCATAATTTGCATTTAACTAAAAGCGGTTTTAATGTACATTAACAAAGCAGAAAGAGGAAGAGTCAGCAACTCAGAACCCCAACTCCAAATTGGGATACATTAGAAGGCTACCACATAAAGGATATCTTCCATCAGTGGTGTATCCTTTGAGCAAATTTATTAGGCAAAGAACCACAAAGAGTTCGTAAACTATCTCTTCCATCCTTTTGAAAACGCAAATATAAATAAACAAACGGAATAAAAAAATGAATTAAATGTCAAAGAGTCTGTCTTTATGATACCAATAGCCAAAAGCATGAACTACCTCGCATTATCGATTCTGAAACGGAAAAAATAAATAAATAAACAGATCACTTCTCACATAAACTTCGATCCCATAGTTCGGTGGAGGTTCTCCAATGTCCCCATAAACAACTTTTGATTCTTTATCACATCTTCATACGTCGCAAGCGGCGGTGGATACTTGTAATTAGCCGCCGTCTGCTCCATATCTCACTATAAACTCCTAAGCAAAAACAAAAAAAAAAACAAGCAACCATCATTTAAAAAGCAATAAAGACGTTGAACGAAGAACACATTCCTGCCAATCCCAACATCTCAATCCACACCATGACTGATCAGCGCAAGACTTCTCCTTTTACCGCAAAAAACACAAAGAGAAATCAATACAGCATTGCAAACTCAACCATGAAACTCATCTTTACCGCCAAAAAAAAAAGAAAAAAGAAACACCCACACCATCAAAACAACGTAGCAAATGTTTGAACTATCACATGGACGGACTTATATGCGCAATATACTCAGTGCAAATAAAATAACCTGATTGGTATAATATAATAGCATGCATATACAATATAGCATATAATAAAGATAGAATAAAAAAACACACCTCATAGCCCAAAGGTTAGAGAGTGATGCAAAATGGGTATGAAAGAAATGAAATGGAACAGTGGTAGATGGTGCAGTGGAAAATATGAAAATGGGAGAAAATATGTATTTAGGAAGTGAGATTTGTAAATGAAAAAAAAAACAGAAGGAAAAAAAAAAAGCATACAATGAGGGAAGGAAGATAATGAATGGTGGGGGAATACTGAGTGAATGGGTAAACCAACCTTTGCTTTATTAAGGGGGAAGGGAAGAAGGCAAAGCATGAATTTTGATTTAATTTAATAAAATTAGTGATGTGAGAAGGTTTTTTTTTTTATGTGGAGCAAAACAAATTATGGTGTGTCTAGGTTGACCTTAGATTGCATGGGGACCATTCTTTACTATCCTTGTAATAGATAGAAATAGCCATAAAATTTTATAAATCTTTTCTCATTTTGCAGTTTTGCAGCACCCTTTCATGGCCATTTTGAAAAAAAATTATTAGTATTGTTATATATAATTTTATTATAAATTATCAGAGTCTACAGACTATATGCAACAGAAAATATTGATGGCTGCATATTTTTCCTAATAACTCTTTTCTTGAACATCTTGGAACTGATAATAATGCAAAGGTAAACTAAATGTAATGCAATGGTGTGCTAGAAAACCATTCACAAAACAAATATAATGGTGCTTATTTTTTCATATTTGTGGATGGGTTTTATTTATTTAATTATCTATTTTCGAAGCTAGATGGGTTTTATTTCCTTTTTTCCCCCTTCTTTTGGTATTATGAATGAAAAGGTAAAGGTGTCACGAGGAAGATAAGGATTAGAAAGTGGTGGCGTTACAGCTGCTTTTGTGGAGTTAATACGGCATTTAGTATTTACATTTGGACTTGGTCTCCCTTCTCTCTCTCTCCCTCCTATTTTTACTTGCGTTTGTTAGCTCCTTCAATTGGACTTGGTGTAAAGATTTGAGGGCTGTTTCCCACTTTTTTAACACCAATAGGCCCAGCCCACATCCCTGCGTGCAAATTATAGACTCATTAATAATAAGAAGAAGAAAAAGACAATATATACGAGACTAAGCAATGCTGCAAGAATGGAAAACCTATCAAGCAATTCATGCTAGAAAGTGGACGCACACCAATTCTGACACCTATCAATACGTCTCAATCCTTAAGCATTAGCTCTGACTTTACATTCAATGAATTTCATCTCTTACATTTCTGCATGATGTGGATAATATCATCTAGATACAAATTGTACAGCCAGCCGAGCAACAATATGCTCCCTTTCTCTGCACTCAACAGGAAGCAACCATTTGAAAACATGGAATGTAACAAACATGTATAACTAACACTAAGCCTCATCTATTTATGTTTCCGGGTGGCCTCTTTCTGTGAAACTTAATATCTCGTTTACACCATTACTAATGCCTCTTCTTGAATAAGCCTTTATCATTGTACTGTAAGTGATCTTATCAGGCTTACAGCCACTTTTCTGCATCATACCTAACACATCTCTCATCTCTGATAAGCGCCCTGCCCTACCATAGGCATCAATGAGACAATTGTAGAAGACAGAATCCAACATCACATCTGAATTTTCAATAAATCTCAAAACACCTTCTATTTTGTCCATTGCCTCCGCTCGTCCATATGCGCGTACAAGCGAGCACAATGTCACACAATTGGGTTTTATCCGATCTGATTTCATCAGCCTAAATAAATACTCCATCTGTTGCAAGTCTCCTGCCCTACCAAATGCATCAATGACTACATTGTACGTGACCAAGGTCCACGAGAAGTAATATTTTTGCATATACTCCATAACAGAGCCCATTTTGTCATAGTTATGTGCTTTGCCATAGGAATCGAGTAGGATGTTGAAGGTTTTTATGCTTGGATTAATGCCAGAACTTTGAAACTTCTCGTAACAGCTCTCCATTGTTTCAATTTGCCCACTACTGCCAAATGCTCGAAGAGAGGCATTCATTGTCCAGACATCTGGCCTACAATCTTTGTTTTGAAGCATCTCTAAGAGGGTTGATTCCATCTCAGCAAATCTACATGTGAAGAGTTCCCAATTTAATAATACCTTCATCAATGCAAAAACAGATAGGTAAATCATACAAGTTGACCATGCAGCACATTGGTAAACAATTGGTCATCAGAAAGTGAGTGACCGCATGCAACCACCAATGATACGAATTTACTACTCACTAGCCAACACTTTTTAAATTTGCCCTAGGAACTTTTCAACCAGCATCAGTCACCTCATGTCCTGACTGGTATGGATTATCAGTATTACTAAAGGCAACAATATGATCATAGCACGAACTTCATGTGCTTTATCCGCAATAGCACCATTTAAAATACTGTTCAATTTATATCACTTACTAACAATTTAAATGATAGATCCAAAATAAATGAAACCCAATAATATACCTGCCAGCTTTCCCATAAGCATCAATGAGAGTATTATACGTAATTACGTTGGGCTTGACACCCTCTTTCTCCATGTCTGACATCAGCATCTCTACCTTGTCAAAATCAAAAACCTGTACGCAAGACTTTATGAGGATGGAGTATGTATAAACATCAGGTTGACACCCTGGAGTTGCCTTCATTGTATCCAGCAACGAAAATGCTTCATTGAAGAGACAACTCCGACTGTACGCTGACAACAGAGCGGTATAGGCCTCATGATTAATAATGCAACCTTCATCAGACATAGCTTGGAAGAGTTCTTCAGCCTTTTCCGGCTGTTTACACTTTCCAAGCATGACAATCATCTTGATATACATGCCTGAATTAGGCCTGTACCACAGCTGCTCTCGAAGAAGATCAAACACCTAAATTACAAATGCAGTTACGTTATTCAGCAAACCAAATACGTTTACCGTTCAATTCAAGAAGAAAAACTAGAGTTTCGTTTATAATCTAGTTCATTTATCTATCCAATAAATTGCTCCATTTCGACAGAAGGGCTCATGGGCAAGTCAAACCGAATTTTGCTTGGCTCAAAATGGAGCTAAAGGCAGCATAATATATATTTATCTAGACACTTATTCGGTATAATTACTCTGAGGAACTAAGCTATCTCAATTTATCGTAATTTTACGTATAAACGAAATAAGTTACTTCTTAAAAATATTTACGCATGTAATGAAGTTCTAGTCTTTCATAATTTTAGTTATATTTCACAAACCAAATCTAATCAAATGTGACTCAAACAGACAAAAGCCCCAAGCTCGATTCACTTGAATTCAGTTAATCATATCCAAACATCAAATCAAGATTTTATCCAGTCAACTATTCAGAAAAATCCAGTATACCTTTCCAATAGTCTGCACTGTTGTTAATCAATACTATATAACTGAAATTTTTCAGAAAAGACGAAATTTTTCCGGTAAGGTGAGAACGAGGACCATTATCAACCTTAAGAGCAGATTCCCAGCGTAGAGCAGTGATCCTCTCATGAAGAGCCTCGAGCAGTGTTTTGGGTAGGAGCTTCTTCGAGTTGGTCCCCTTCTTCTTCTCTATCACCGCCTTCGTCGACTCCCGCCTCAGAACGATCGAAATGGCCTTCTTCTCCGCCACTTTCCGGTTCGCCTCCTCCCGCCTCTCCCTCGCCTCCCTCCTCTTGCCGCTCTCCGGCGGCAACTGCAACCGCCTCCCACGGCCGCCGAGCTCAGCCTCGTGAGAGGAGTGGCGAGCTGGTGCGGGCGGGCGCGAGGGGGAGGCGAGGGAATTGGCGGCCAACCATTGGGGGGTGGAGGCGGCGGCCATGGCGGCGGTGGCGGCGGTGGCGGCGAGCAGTGGCCGGTTGGAGAAGACGCGACTGATGATATTTTGGAGTTGTGCAGGCGTTTGGGCCTAATTGAATGGGCCTCCGAAAAGCCCATGGGCCTCGTTGAGCTGATGATGGGCTTTATTGCTTTTGGGTCATTTTATTGATGTTTTTAACTTGTTCTGGTCAATTTCATGGATAAGCCACCAATTTGTAATATTTTTTACGAATATTTTTTTATATTTTCCACAGTTTGAATGCATTAGTAGCCCCTCCGCGGAAGCAACCGCCAGGCAGCTAGCTAGAGATATTCTCGAGCAGCGAGAGGGGAACAGACCACTTGGGACTTTCGCTGTCTCTGTGGAGTACAGGGTATTCCATATTCAGTCTCACCTAATTTTATTGCTGATTAATCTCTAGAGTATTTATTTATTTTTCTGTGTCTAGGACCTCTAGGTTGAATAAGTTCATCTTAGGAAAGATTATCTGTAAGATGAACCATTGCTTTAGGGGAAGTAGATTGGTATGGGATGGTTCTTTTTCTGCTTATTTATTTCTCTTACCCTTCAACAATCTTATTCCCTGGGTTTTGTTGTACTGCAATCTTATTTTATGAAGGTTCAGCTCAATAATGCTTGAGTCTTCATCCTTGATACCTCTGTCTAGTGCTATTTTTTAGATCAATTCATAACCTGCACTATAACGCAAGAATGCCTTTGCTTTGTCTTTTGTCACATGATTGTATTTTTTAGGCCAATATCTTACAGCAGGTGTCAATGTGTTTATGATGTATCATGAATCCTGTAACTGACATGATGAATTACTACTCAAGAGTGATTACTGACTAGTTTGGCTTTGTTAATTAACATGTACGCTTCCTTGATAATGCAGGATCCGGTTAGATCTTTTACTGGCCGTGACAAGTATAAGAGACCCCTATGGACAACAGAAGCTCTTGATAATCCAGTAGTAGTTAGAACTTATGTCCTTAACCTTGTTGTGCTATACTATTTCTCCTTGCAATCTTATTGGGTTTTTTTTTTATTATTGTATTTTCAGATTCTTCCAGCTCTTGTGATTAAACCTGCATATCTTAACATCATATGGTCCTCTATTTTCAGTCCGTACAAGAAATGACGATGCTTTCGACAAGTGTCTTGATCATCAAATGGGCCATAAGTGGAAAACCCAAAAATGCATTTGCTAGCATTGGTGGGGAGCTGATTATCAGAGTAAACTCACAGTTTACTCTAAACCAAATCAGTGGTCAGGTCGTTGAGCAAGAGGATACCTGGGATTTATCCGCTTCTTCAATCATTGGCCAAGCCTACTTCTGGACTTCTCGGCGCCTTTTCGCATCAATTGAGGCAGGAAAAGATGTGGCAGACTCGATGAAAGGACTGTCAAGTCGTTTTGCAACAGAGAAGGAGAACACAGAATTTTATCCTGACCCCTCTGGTGATCCGGCCAAGGTATGAATCCATAGAAGCTCTGGTCAAAGCTTGGTACCTTGCAACTTTATTCATCATGAATATTGATACCTTGCAACTTGGTTTTTCATATGAACTGTCAAAGCTTGAATGTATGGCATGATTAGTGCCTGTTATTGATAAAGGTCTGATTCATTTTGTTCAGTGAATGATAATTCTGTAAAAAAACATCTTGGAAACTCTATATTTATGACATATTTTTTATCTGATTGGTGGGTGTTTAACAGTTCTTTCAGACGGACGATAGTTTTCAACGAGATGCATACCAGATTGCACTCTTCTTAGCCATACTCTATTCTGTAGTGCAGTTCTTGAGGACAACCCTTTGAGCGTGCGGAATCAAACGATACATACTCCCGACTTTCGTATCACTATTACAACTACATTTCCTTGAAACGTACGTGCATGCTACTACAGTGTATAATGGTGTACTGTGTTGAAGCATAGTTGTGTGTATGTAATATGTACAATCCCTATGATACTGTCACAAGATAAAATGTGAGTTTTGAACCAGTCTGATACAATGTGAGTTTTGAACATGTGTGTCTATTAATTGACAACCCCTGTTAAGCAATGCCCATCAGTAAGGGGAGCATTATTTGTAAACCATTGATTCACCGTGTTAACGTTAACGTTGGTGGAGCTAACTGAACAGTAACGCTCAAACCTGTGTTTTATACTACCCGTTTGTAGAAGCCGGACATGAGTTGGAGACAAAGCCAATTTCTATTACAATTACATAAATTATCTGTCATATTATGTCCGCCCATGCCGTCTTAGCTCAGCCGGTAGAGCGCATGGCTTTTAACCATGTGGTCGTGGGTTCGATTCCCACAGACGGCGTTTCGCGTCTACCTGCCTACTTGTCGGATATTTTATTTCGTTTTATTTTAACAACTTTCTTTGTATCCCTCATTTTTATTTTTTTATAGGACACCGCAACTTCATTTTTTACGTTTAATCATTTCATAATAATTGATTTTTAGTATTATTTTCTTATTTCTTGTAGATGTTTTATTTTATTTTTAATAACTTTGTATGGTACTGTATCCTTAACTTTTTTATTTTGTGTTCTACACCATAATTTCATTTTCTCCTTTCATATAATTGAATTTTTGTTTTATTTTCTTATTAAAGTTTTTTCTACAATACTTGATTTATTGCCCGGCATTTCAATCTCCGTTTCGCACTTCTTTCACTTATTTGATTCTTGTTGGATATTTTATTTTATTTTATTAACAAATTTCGTATATATTACTTTCTTATATCCTTATTTTAATTTTTTTGTAGGACATCGCAACTTTATTTTTTTCTTTAATCATTTCATATTAATTGATTTTTAGCATTATTTTCTTATTTCTTGTAGATATTTTATTTTATTTTTAATAACTTTATATGGTACGGTATCCATATTTTTTATTTTGTATAGTGCATCGTAATTTCATTTTCTCCTTTCATAATATTTTATTTTTATATTATTTTCTTATTAAAGTTTTTTCTACAATACCCGGTTTATTATTATTCGGCATTTCATTCTTCACTTTTTCTTTTTGTGTTCTACACCATAATTTCATTTTCTCCTTTCATATAATTGAATTTTTGTTTCATTTTCTTATTAAAGTTTTTTCTACAATACTTGATTTATTGCCCGGCATTTCAATCTCCGTTTCGCACTTCTTTCACTTATTTGATTCTTGTTGGATATTTTATTTTATTTTATTAACAAATTTCGTATATATTACTTTCTTATATCCTTATTTTAATTTTTTTGTAGGACATCGCAACTTTATTTTTTTCTTTAATCATTTCATATTAATTGATTTTTAGCATTATTTTCTTATTTCTTGTAGATATTTTATTTTATTTTTAATAACTTTATATGGTACGGTATCCATATTTTTTATTTTGTATAGTGCATCGTAATTTCATTTTCTCCTTTCATAATATTTTATTTTTATATTATTTTCTTATTAAAGTTTTTTC
>JAVDBV010010557.1:0-12239 GCA_032619315.1 Piper longum
GCGGCGTCGTCGTCGCGGTCGCCGACGGAGGAGGAGTGGGAGGCAGCCACGGCCACCGTCTCACCTTCGGCGCCGGCGTCGACGGCGCCAGCGCCGTCGGTGGCGAGCGGGTTCTCCAAGGAGACGAGCACCTCTACGAGCGAGCTGGCCATGGTGGTTTCGAGAAGTGGGAAGGAGCTGGGGGAGATCATTAAGGAGGTGGATGAGTACTTCCTCAAGGCTGCTAATGGTGGAAGCCATGTTTCTCTGCTGCTTGAAGCTCCCAGCTCTGGGTTTTGTGGGCAGAGAGTAACAAGCAAGTGGCCTTCTCTTCTCAAAATTTATGATCTTTTTTATTTTCGTTTCTTCATTTGTTTGCTGATTTTGATTGTTCTTCCCAGTTTCTGCTGTTTTTGATCCGTTTATGGACAGTTTAGGCTAGCGTTGCATCAAACTTGGGTGCAAGCAAGTGGATTTCTGTTTATATGTTTGAATTTATGATCCATTTTGCTCCATTTCTGAGCTTGTATTGCAGTCTATGTATGTGGAAGTAACTATCTCTCTCAATAAATTTGAATTTCTTGATCCATTTAAGTCAGTTTGAGCTCATCTCATTGATGGTGTTTGCAGGCAAGGTGTACAACTATGGCAGGAGCTTGAGCCCGTTGCTGAGGCCGTGGGGGACTTCAAAGTTGAGTAGCATTGGAAGCATTGGGAGATTGAGTGAGGAGATGAGTCAAGTAGATCAATTAAGTGGTGGAGATGTCAGCGCCAGCCATTGCTCCACCGTGGAGAGGCTTTATGCATGGGAGAAGAAGCTATTTTCTGAAGTGAAGGTATTGTACACATTCTCTGTGTTTTTTTTTTGGCAGTATTTTATGTATTATTATCTTGATCGGAACCTTTCCACTTGTGATTTAGGAGTAAGAATGAATTATGCTTGCTGTTTTTTTCTGCTGTTTAACTGTTGTTTGTTTGGATACTGAAAAGGATTCTAGACATTGTTTTTGTCACACAGATGGCATTCTCTGTCTTTTTTAGGTGAATACCTTGAAATGTTACGTTCTCAGTAGATTGATTTTATTGATCTTCGATATATATATATATGGAATAGATGACAAAAGTGGTCAGAGTTCTTATGCAAAGAACTATGTAATGATGTCAGGTTTTTTCATCGTTTGTTGTTGCCTAAGGGCTCATACATGACTTTTTCTCTCATTTGTTTTGGTGAATAATTAGTGTTTGGTATATGATGTTCTCTGATGATTTTAGCATCATTGATGTTCTCGGTTATTTTTCATGTAAAGAACTTCCGCGAATGGCAAAATGAAGGTATTTGTCTGTGGATGTAGTTTGTAACGTCAATGTGTTGTTTTTCATGTTATCTGGTTGCTTAGAATGCTGAGAAAATCAAGATTGAACATAAGAAGAGGGTGACATTGCTGAGGAAACAGGAGGCCCATGGAGGAGACTATATTAAAATTGAGAAGAACAAGAAAGAGATTCAGAAGTTAGAATCAAGGCTCATGGTGGCTTCTCAAGCCATGGAAGTCACTTCTGATGAAATAATCAGGCTTAGAGAAGTGGAGCTCTATCCTCAGCTCCTTGAGCTCGCCAAAGGGTAAATTCCATTTTGATTGTATTGGAGTGTCAGCATCATTGTTTACAACAACATTTGACAAAATTAGACACATGCATTTGCGCGATTCTTAGAGAGAAAGAATAGAAGTATTCAAAGGTTATTGCTTTCTCAAATAGAAAATCCAATAGTCAATACTTTGATCAAAGAGTTATTTCGTTGTCCATACATGTTCTTGTTTACCCCCTTTCTTTTGAGCTTCTTTTCTATACTTTTTGTTTGATAGAGTAACTACTTTCAGATTAATGCACATGTGGAGAAGTATGTATGAGTGTCACCAGGTCCAGACTCACATAGTCCAGCAGGTAAAATTCATTAACAACCTCGACATAGGAATGGAGCCAACTTCCGAGATCCACAGGCAGGCGACCTTACAGCTTGAGCATGAGGTTCAGCAGTGGCACTCGACCTTCTGCAACCTTGTCAAGTCACAAAGAGATTACATCCACTCTCTTACCGGGTGGCTTCGTCTATGCCTTTTCCAATTCAATCACCACCCACTCACCAAGACACAACAGAACTCTGCCATATACTCTCTGTGCGAAGAATGGCAGCTTGCTCTCGACAGAATCCCCGACAAAGTGGCTTCCGAGGGCATCAAGAGTTTCCTCACCGTAATTCATTCCGTGGTAGTACAGCAAGCAGAGGAGCAAAAGCTGAAGAAAAGGTCAGATGCCTTGTTCAAAGAGCTGGACAAAAAGGTGTCCCAGCTTAGAACACTGGAGAACAAGTATGGTCCATATTCGTCCCCAATGAGCTCATGGTCACGTAGGCAGTCCCCCGTCGACGAGATGCGAGCTAAGGTGGAAGTATTAAGGGCCAAGGCAGAGGATGAGAAAACTAAATATGAAAAGTGTTCGAATGTAACTCGTGCCATGACTGTGAACAACCTGCAGACAGGATTCCCCAATGTGTTCCAGGCCATGACTGGCTTCGCTGGTGTTTGCATGCAATCATTCGAGTCGGTCTATAACCAACCAATCAAAACCCATGATCGAAATCATGATGTGAAGCTACTGATGTAGTTTGCTGCAACGAAAATTCCAACAAACTTTGTACATGGTGTAATTAAAGGCAGCAGGTGTAGTTTCAAATGTTTCCAACGGCAGAGAATTGATCGAGAACATTGGGAGAAAGAAAGTGGAGAGATGAAATTGCTAGTGGATGGTGAAGGTTGCATTTAGTGGTGTAGCATGTACTTCTGGTTGCAGGATAAGTTGAGAACTACGACCCAATATTTAGTTTCTTGGTTTGAGGCTCTGACATTGAAGTGTTTATCATCTTTGTGTTTTGTTTGATCTAGTGGAGAAAGATAGAGGGCTTGTTTATTGTTTGTGGGTGGTTTGTTATTCAATTTTGGGGTTTAAGATTGCGAAAAGTTTGTTCTATGTTGTCATTTTAGTTTTCTGCACAGGAAGATGGGAAATCAGCATGCAACTGTTCTTCTACTACAAGTAGATGTCACACCATATTGAAAAAAATGTTTTAATTCTTTTTTTCAAAGAAAAGATGTTTTACAGATTAACTATAGAATGTAATTCCTAACACAAGAATATTTTTTGCCATGCTTTTTAAACTTTATTTATGACTTATAATGCGTCCTTTGTTGGATGTTCCCAATAGTAAGATAAAATTTTAATAAAAAAATTGAACTGGGTGGTTTTTATATATAATATAACTAAAATCAACTCAAAAGAAAAAAAATGGATAATTTTTTTCTTAGTCACTGAGCATTTTTATCGCATGGCATAGATGGCCACGCCATGCAAAATTTTGAGATATTTTTATTATCTTCATTAAATTTGTTGTTTTTACAAAAAGCATGAAGGATATTCCAGCTCCCTGAATTTGAGCCACATTAACACAAGCAATCAAGCTCGAGTCAAGTTTTAAAACCCTAAACTACACCGAGTCAATGTCGAGCTACCACTCATAACACTTGGCAAACCCCAGATCTCAGAATGGAAAACCAACCTTCCTCCCTGCTAAGGTACCAGCTCTCCGCTCTAGTACAGCAGAAACTCAGAGATGTACCCTAAACAAAGTCGTCTTTATATACTCAAAGCTAATGACTTCCATGATTCTCAATTATTATATATCATGCACAACATCCTGGAAAAAACATTCGAATTTCAACTACTAACATCAAACAATGTCCATTTCATTTCCACCAAGTAGCCTTGCAAGCTTGGAGTCTCGGTAAAAAGGAAAACAATCTCCACCAACAGGAACTATCAACACCTCAACTCAGAGTAGAACTATGCACACTATGACGTCCTCCACTGCAACTCAATTTGAATCCTTCCATTTTTCGAATCAATAAGATGGTACTTCTCATTGATCCGCTTGTTGCTCACAACATCAGCCAGGCTTATGTCAATGTAACCAAGTGTTTCCTGATCAAAAACATACATTTGAGGGATTAGTTTCACGGGCTTAAAGAAACTTGAAAATATTGCAAGTAAATATAAAGGAATCCCACAGATGAGTTGATACGATAAAATGAAGAAAGCGGCACAAGAAAATCTCATGTTACACAAAACAAACCTTTGAATGGATACCAATGCTTGGTGGTCGACTGACAACTTCCACATGCATTCTGTCGTTCGTGGGCGGCTCTTCCAACATGAACTGAAACTCTTCTTCCCATCTCGGATCACGGTTTTTCTTTATGTGCTGCATTGTACACATTTCAACTTTAGGTATAATATAAACACAATCAAAATCTCCACAAAATAGAGCTGAAATAAAAATAATGCTTCACAGATAGAAAGAGTACCTTAGTTTTCTTCTCCTCTCCTCTAAAGATAATGCGCACGTACGGGTTGGTATGGTGCTTTCCCTCAACATCTTGAGCCTCGTGGACAACAACCACAAGCAACCCTCCACCAGCAGGGGTCCCGTCAGGAGCTTTTTCCACAGCATTTGAGTCTTCACTGTAATCGGTGGCTAAATCTTCTTCTTTAAAAGGTTTATATGTCACTTCCAACACAATCTGGCCTCGAGATTTTTCATTTTGGACATCATTTGGATCCATATTTTTCAGGAGATCAAGGGTCAATGTTTTTGTCTCATCAGGGGTGAGTTCTTTCAAAGGAACCACATTCATACCCATCTTGTCATGCTTGCCAACCTACAAAAGAAATATTCATCCTTAAAAAAATTTTGATAAAAAAGAACTTATTATAATTAATTGTAAGCCAAACATTTACATAAATATTGTTTGAATGCAAAGAATTAACATCCTTAATTCTCAGAGATTAGAAGTCAGTATGACCTGCTTGCAGGCAAACAGAGAATTAAAAACAACAAAAAAGGTAAAGACATGCCTGTTCCCAATCAAAGACAGAGATCTCCAAGGCTTGAGTTTCAGGATCTTTAACTACCAAATTGAATTCTTCATTCCAATCGGGGTTTAAATTGCTGCGTTTCACAGTTGTCTTCTTTGATGGAAGTTTGTCTTCTGTGAGTTTTAACTTCACATATGGATCTGATTTACCCAGTAAATCCTTTTTCTTTAATTTCATGGCAGAAACAACCTTAACATGGAGAATCCCAACTGGTTTCCTAGCAGCCCTGTGGAATCAACAATTGATAAGTAAAAATGGATAAACATGTCAAAAATAAAAATAAAAATAATAACCGGAAAAAACAAAAGAGGCCATGTAACTCACTTTGTAGGGTCCATAATAGGAACTTCAAGTGTTTTGGGCCACAGATACATGTTTGCCACTTGATCCTTTATAATTTCCTGTAATAACCAGTTGTTTATAAGATCACACAGGGGGGGCTGAAATGAATACATAATCCACAAAGGTATCATTTCATGCATATATTATCAAATTTTATGCACAATAATCCTCAAGCCCCCAGCTTGACCCATGGTGGCCTATCCTTCTTTACTAGTTTTCAAGGGAAAATATGTTAGAGCAATAGCAAATTTGTACAAAATACTTATGTTCCCAATGCAGGACTTGTTCTCTAATCTTACAGTCTTAGGACAAACATTCAACAATCAAGTAGAAAAAAGATGAGATTATCAGATGTCAATTAAAGTATAATAAAGTTACGTGCCTGGACCACTCGATAGAGACCAGGAATTGACATAAGATCTGCTCCCACCAGTTTCAGTCCAAAGTCGACATGAGGCTGAATAACCAGAGGCACTACATATAAATTTCAAGCAGATAATAAAAACACAAGAATACAGCTCATTTAAAATTCATGTACCTTCTCCATAAGGGACACAATAATTTTTGCAAAGCAGGGAAAACTTGGAACCAAGGGCTTCAACGTGATGCGTGGGATAGCAAACACTTGTAGATCCACGACCTGAACATTTCAAGAGTTTGCAAGCAAATCAACAGAACAATTTAAAAGTATAGTTATATTCACGTAATCATAAGTAAAATTCATACAAACCTGTGCAGTTGCTTTCAGGCCAAATGCTTTAACTACAACAAGAATGTTGGGATTCGCCGCCCATTTCAACGATGGTTCCAAAATCAGCTCTTTCTCATCAGTAATGTAGACTTTCATTCCTAACAAATGTAAATTTTGAAGTGCATGAGATCTTTTCGGTAAATTTCAAAGGCATAAGCAAGCAAAGCAGTTGCAAAAATATAACTTGTCGTACATTTAGCAGAGAGCCCATCGCAGAAAAAATACATAGATATCTTCAGGTATTTGAAAAGAACAAAAGAATGCTACCAACTTCCAAACTTACCCTGAAATGTTGGAGGAAGGGAGCCCAATGTGAGGGTTTCAAATTCCACAGAATCAATTTTATACTTGGGAATTTGCTCGGCAATTATCGGTTTAGCTATCTCCTTAGCAGTTTTGCAGATAGCCTATAGAGGACATATACAACCATCTTTTATTGAAATGAAGCCATCAAATGCTGCCAATAGGCTCAACACTACAACTATATGCTTACAAAATTCCAAGTCAATAGATGAGAATAACAAAAGAATGTCTGAACTCCAAATACACATTCACCCAAATATAATTGGCAACGTAAGAATTCAGTCTTAAAAAGAATTTTAGCAATAAGATCTTCCGTATGCATACCTTATCCAGATAAGGCCACATGCTCTCAATGAACTTGTTCAGCCAATCAACCTTTAAAAGCATATACCACAGCCTTCATATCAAGAAAAAAGATTTACACTCACAATGAAACAAACATGAGTTTATAGAAATCATACCCGATCAAAATCTGGGTTTTTTACCCACAAGGGTATTTCAGGAAACATACGTTGCAGAGTAGCTGTATCTTGCTCGACAAGTGGTCGGATTGTTGGATCCTGAAATATCAATGGCACAGTGAAAGTAAATGCAAAATAGTTGTGCATTTCATTGGTTAATGATTGTTTGACATTAAAACGAGAGAAATTCAGATCTGAAAAAAAAAACTTAATACATATTAGACCATTACACGTTAAAGTGACTGAAATTCGGATTGTTGGATCCTGAAATATCTACGTTTTTTTTTTGCAAAGGGCTCTCTGCTTAATGTACAACAAGTTATATTTTTGCAAATGCTTTGCTTGTGTATGCCTTTGAAATTTACAGAAAGGATCTCATCTTCTTCAAAATTTACATTTGTTTGGAATGAAAGTCTACATTACTGATGAGAGAGCTGATTTTGGAACCATCTTTGAAATGGGCGGCGAATCCCAACATTCTTGTTGCCGTTAAAGCATTTAGTCTGAAATCAACTGCACTGGTTTGTAGGAAGTTTACTTATGATTACGTGAATATTACTATACTTTTAAATTTTTCTGTTGATTTGCCAAGGGCTCTCCGCTAAATATCCACTGACACCGAGGGAACAATACAACAATTTAACATGAGAAATATAAGACCTCAATAATACAGCCTGCGCTATCAACACATTTCATAACTATCTCATTCAGGAGCCACATCAGCCAATGTAAAGCAAAGAACTGTATAGTGTACAAATCTTTGAGATGACAATACGTATTTTGAAAACAAATATAAGTTAAAAGCCTTTTTATGCCTAAACAGACAGGACTGAGACCAAAACTAAGGCAAATTCCTTTTCAGAAAGTGCATGTTTGAGAGAAAGGGAAAGGAGCATGAGAAAAACAAAAAATTCAAGCTGATGGAAGACCAAATACGGTAAAAGATATCCTCTCCTGCCAGCACCTCATATAGTTCTGAAGTGCAGGAAAAATGCAAATAATACAAAAAAAACAAAATAGATGAACACTATACACTCAGCAAATACTAAAAAAAAAATAGTACGTTAAAGTGATTGAAATATTGGTATATAAGGTCACTAACTGCAAGGACTCCAGGTTGCCCAGAAAAGTAAAAAATAAACAAGATGGCCAATCATCATCCTCTACAGAAGAAAGGCATCACGCACCAGAGCCTTCAAAGGCCAAAATTCCAAAGCAAAGAAATGAAAGGTGAAAAACCAACTCCTGCATGAATGGTCCTTCCACCATTCACCTCCCTACAACTCCAGTTAGCCATATTTCGACGCATCCATCAAATCATTCTCTCAACCAAAAATAGAAAAATTCAAACCCCTAAAAAGAGAGAAAAGTCTAAACACACAACATCAGACAAAAAGACAACATCATCCAATCTACAATCATCAAACCACAAACCCTAAAATCCAAACCACGCAATCCATACACAAACAAATGCAAGGACCAAATAACCTTATAACAAACTAAAATCCAAAAAAAAAAATAATTCTACAACAAGAAATAAGTAAGCACAAACCTTGACATCACTAGGCTGGAAGTAGATGAACAAGTAGTACCCGATCACCAGCCCAGCCAACACCCCAAAGCCAAACCCCAAAAACCCGAACAAAGCGCCGAAAAACCCCATCCCTCCCCCACTACTTCCAACACAACAAGACTCACCTCCACCCCACCATTCCCCCTAAAACCCCCACCAAGAAACGCATCCCAAACCCCAACCCGCCATCAATACCCAGCCGAAACCGTCGCAGATCGGCAATCAAACCCCGCCATTAACCGCATTCAACTCCCACCCCCGCAAAACCTGCAACAAAGACCAAGAAACTGACCGATTTCACACGGATCCAACACCAACAACAACAAGCTGTAAAATTCTGCATTGATTGCGATTGTCGGTAACGCCTGGGCCATACGAAGCTCCTACCTACCGGATGGCTCCGTGATCGGAAAAAGATGAGGAAAACCTCGGAAAAAAAGGATTTTTGTGAGGGATTGGTACCTTGGGATCAGCTCCAGGATTGAGAATGGATGATTGGGGGCATTGAGGGTAATCAGATTGGTGGAAAAATCCGATCTTTGGGAAGAGGGGATGTCGGCCATTGTCGGGTTTTGGGGAAGAAGGAGACGTGTACTAACGTGCGCCGAGCGGTGGGGGTGTGTTTGGGTACGCCACGCTTGGTGCGCCGTCTGTAGTCAGTAGGCTCATTAATCCTGTAGTTAAGGCTGATTTGAACATTTTTAAGGCCAATAATATAATATAACTAATGAATAGAATTCAGTCTTGATGATGAGTGTATAAATATGGGGAATCAAGATTAATTGCTTATGTTGCACAATTGAAATATATTAAGTTAATTTCATGATGTAAAGTTTTGCAAACTCAGTTAAATTTTTTGTTAATATAGTGTATTTTCATTCAGTTCCATTATAAAAAAAATTCTTTTAAGTGGATTAATGTTTAGATAGGTTATCTTATATTTGAGATTAATAATAAACTTAATTTTATATATAAATAAACTCACTTAAAGTCGAAGGCTAGTAAGTTGAGTTTGTGTTATTCTAACTAAACACATTTGTGAGCCTCTTTGTGTGTTAATACGATGTAAATCATGCTTATGTTTTTCATAAATTTAATGTATAAAAAGATAATATATGACTAAATATTATAATTGAGGATTATTTATTTTTAAGCCCTAAATAGCCAACATAATGGCCTTGCATTGTTTGGTGGGTTTCCTTGGCACTTGTTCTTTGCACAATTATAATACAGATTAAGATTTTTTTTTTCAAGGATACAAGTTGCCTGTGAAAGTCAACAATGACAAAGTTTTTTGCTTAATGGTGATTTGATTGGACCAATTAATGAATCATTAACTACTTAGTCTTGCTTTGTTGGATTAATGTATTCTTTCATTAATAAGTCAAAACGTTGGAGTTTGAAATGAAATCTTACTTGATGTTTGTGTTCGTAGTTTGACGAATTTTTTTAAAAAAAAAATAATAAAGAATTATATAAATAAACGGAACATAAAAATTGATTATTAGGTTGGTAAAAATCTTAAACCATTAGCATTAGAGATTCCAAGTTTCAATATTCATTACGAAGATTTTGACTATCTTACCAACTATTATACTAGAAGTGTATACCCGTTTATTGTACATATTAAGTTTATCATTTACAAAGCCTAAAGTATACGTAATGAGCTTAAGTAATTTTTTAAAAATGATTAACGAAAGTTAAAGATTTATATTTTATTTCTACTTATAAATTAAATTGAGAGATTTCATGATTCACCCGCTTTAAGAAATTTCGTCCTCAAAATTTTTACACTTAGCCCGTTACTAACTTTAGTGCATATCCACCTTCTTTGGCCCGTTACTGATAGCCTAATCCATATTTATAATCTAGTCCATCATTTAATACGAAACTAAGTTACTGTGATACCATTTATAATAACCTGGCCTAAACTGAAGTTTTTAATCTATAGTTCATTCTCGCTTATATATAGGATCTTAGCCCATTAAATATTAGATGCAAGATTAAATTAAAAGATCTCACAATAATGATAAATATAATACTATTTGATCATTTAAATCAAACTTTTAAATTTAATTTAATAGTATAAAATTCTGCTATTGAATGGTAATATATAGGTCTAACATCAATTAAAAAATTATTATAAACAGAGATGACTAATTAGAGAAGGCTTCTCTCCATTCCTTCCAAAGAGTAAGCAATCTTCATGGACCTTGCCACACGCCCTTCATGGAGAGACAAAGGCACGTCAACTCCACCTTCGTCTACAAAAGAAGGCACCAACACCACCAACCCCTCCAACTGCGGGTCCGGAGGAACCACTGCACATTGCTTGCCACCCCAAAACGAAGCTCTCCGCGGGCCGACGGCGTCACTGGCCAACTACCCACCTCTATAGACGGGCTCAATGACCTACGGGTCACCGCCGTCGACATCGTCGTCGTCGACGGCATCAATGCATCATATGATCCCTTCCTCCTCTCCGTCTCGCCAAAGTCCACAAATGACTAGTACCTCTCATCAACCATGGCCAAGGATTCGTGTCTTGTTGGAGCAGCAGTAGTAGAGTTGCACTCGTTCATCAAGTCTTTGACGGTGAATTCGGAGCGTGCCGAAAGATACTCCGCGGGAGCCTTGGTCCTGCTGCCTCGCCGTCCGTTAACGGTGATTAGGGCGCCGGTGGTTTACTTGTTGTCGAGCCCCCTAGCTTGGGTGATCTTCTTCCAGACTTGGGTCAGCAAGCTTTCAAAGGTGGTGAAGCTGTGTGCTGCCATTATTGATGGAGGTATCAGCTTGTTCTTCTTGAGGATGGAGATGAAACTGGAGGAGAAGTGCACCTACAATATATAGTTTTTTCATGAGTAATATGATCATATATGTTTTATTTTTCAATCCTAACGGGGTTAGTGAGATTGACGATTAGATTCACGCTGTTAAAATATAGATTGAAGTGCCAAAAATATGGAAGTTAATTAGAACATTTTTCCCTATATAAATTGATCAAATAAGAATGGATTGACGAATCTAACCATGGAAAATTTTCAGTTATAATACGAAAATTAAGCTAGGAGCCACAATTAAGAACTTCTTGTTTGTTTAGTATATATATGGAGGCAAAAAAAGCATGAAAAAAAGGAGTATGGAATATTTATCTTGATAATAATAATTTAATGGTATTTACCTATCGAGGTATGTTGTGAGCGTAAAAAGAATTACCTTTAACATAGCAATGGAGGTGGAGGTAGAGACATCCATGGGAGTCAAATTCGTACAATGGGGGTCTCCAGGTATTTACCTTAAAGGAGGTTGAACATAACCATGAAAATTATGTTATTTGATATTTACCTTTAACGTAACAAAGGAGGTTGAGGCATTCACAGCACACATAATCTGCAATCTTCCTCTTCTGAATTCTATGCCCTGGTGGTTGAATTCACACAATGGAGGGTCTCTATGTGTAGCAATGGCGGACCTATCATGACATGGAATACGACCCACGTCCAAGCCCTGGACCAGCCTTGCCCATGCTACCAAGAACAAGCTCATGGCCGGGCCATCGGCAACTCGGTGGTGAGCCGCAACTCCGATGACCATCCAACCGCAGGCAAAACGGTTGAGCTGAATGTGGAGCAGCTCCTCAGTGCCAGCTGTCTCCAGTGCTAGGCAGCAGGCCTCCAGCGACGATGACAAGTTCAAAGAGTGCTTCAACCAGTCGGAGAGATGGGTCACCAGCTCCGTTCAAGAGGATGCAGGGTTGGAGTTGGGCGTCCGAACAAAAACGGCCGACAAGGTGGGGGAAGTAGTTGAGGGCATTGGCGAGGCCATCTTTCATGACAGAATT
>JAVDBV010010576.1:3480-18982 GCA_032619315.1 Piper longum
TTTTGAAGGCCCAAGGGGCTTAACAATGGTATTAGAGCATGGTTGGGGGTCCAAAGGGCCAAGAAGTGGCATTAGAGCATGGTTGGCCCAAAAGGCCCAAAGGGCCAAGAACTGGCATTAGAGCATGGTTGGGGGCCCAAAGGGCCTAAGAAGCAAGGAAATGACCATACTCCAATTTACCCTTGCATATCTCAGGATTCTCTTCACTTAAGTAAGATGAAATTCAGTAGGATTGTGCATATGCTGACATACCCAGTTGACAGCAAACCAGTTCTTGAACAAACAAAGAAGAATCTGCATTACTGGAAAGAAACCACTGAGAAAATAAAAAGGAATTGAACCTGTTGTATCAAGCTCTTGGTGCCTGCTTAAGACCATATAATGCATTCTTAATCTACAAACAACATTAGGATATAATGCATTTTTTAACCCTGTTGGGTGAGAAACATATACAACTTCTTGCAGCTCACCATCCAGGAATGCATTCTAACATCCATCTAATGCACATACCAGTTCTTCATATCAACAAGAGATTAAACAAGTCTTACAATAGCTGGCTTGACAACAAGTGAGAATATCTATGAATACTCAACTCCTTGCTACCGGTTATAACCTTTGCAACTAATTGAGCTTTCAATCTCTCAAGAGTATTATCAACATTATATTTTACTCTAATGATATACTTAGTTCTGATGACATTCATATGACAGTACACTCTTGAATGCAAGAAGGACTATGTTCTTCAATACTATCAGTATTGGAGACAGGTAGAACAGGAGAAACAGATTGATTTTCTTTGATAGGTGAGATCAATTCTCCATCTTGTCGTGTTGTAGGTTGTAGAAAATTAGACAAAAGGAGCATAGTCTAAATATGTATTAAAACATTCTTGTGAGGATGGATATGATAAACTATGAACAATGTCAGCAAAAGGAAAAGCATGTTCATAAAAAATCACATGCTGAGATAGGTAGATTTTTCTTGACTGAACATTGGAACACACATAACCTTTATAGGGTGTCTTATACCATTATAAAACACATGGATGAGAACGTGGCTGAAACTTGTTTGTATTGTATGCTCGAAGACATGGATAACATCTACATCTAAACACTCATAAACAGGAATAGTCAGGCTCTCTTTTGAACAATTCAAAAAATGGAGATGAATTATCCGGCAAAGCAGATGATGGCCTCCCATGGAGCACATAGATAGCAGTTTGGAAACTATGTACCCAAAATTCATTTGGCACTTTGATGTGAAACAACTGAGCTAAACCAATCTGAACAATGGATCTGTGTTGACGTTCAGCAACTCCATTCTATTTAGAAGTATGAGGACAAGTTACTTGATGTAAAATCCCTTTCTCAGCCAAATATGTTTGAAAAACATGTCCTGTAAATTCTCCCCCTCCGTCAGTTTGAAGAGAATCTATTTTGGTAGAAAACTATCGATCAACAAGATTCTCAAATAGTTTGAAGATAGTAAAGAAACCAGATTTATTATATAAAGGGTAGAACCATATAAATCTAGTACAATCATCAACAAAGGTAGAAAAGTATCTAAATTTCCCAATAGACAGCAGAGGAGTTGGTCCCCACAAATCACAATGAACTTTATGAAAAGGAGCATTGGCTCTACCATCAATGTCTGAAAAAGGTAATTTGGTAGAATTTGCTAGTTGACAACTATTACAAACAACAGAAGCAAAATTTTTAGATGTAGTTTGTATACGTCCTTGAGTCTTCAAAACTTTAAGAGTATCAAAAGAGCAATGACCAAGTCTGTAATGCCAAAGTAAGTCTAATTTATTTTTTTGTCAATTTGAATAAAGGCCAAAATGTTGTCTAGAAGTGATAGTATAAATGTTGCTTGCTCTGAGTGCCAGAGAGAATTACTCTTCCAGATCCTCTGTCACTCGCATTGAATGCCTTAGAGTTAAATTGAAAACAATAATTATTATCAGAAGTGAACTGACTAATGGACAACAAATTTTGTTGTAAAGAAGGCACATGTAGCACATTTGTTAGTTTTATTGATTCAGAAGAAGTAAAGATACTAACAGAACCAATGTGCACAATAGCTAACTGTTTTCCATCACCAATGAACACAACATATAATTTATCATAGCACACATATTTATCAAATAAAGAAAGATTACCAGTCATATGAGAGGACTCTCCTGAGTCAAGTAACCATTGATTGACATCAAGATTTTGAGCTTGGAAAGCACTCAAAGCATATTGAGCATTCTTAATGCCATCAGATGACTACTTCTCCTTGAACACTGTGTTTTGTTTGAAACATTTAAAAGCAGTGTGCCCTGGTTTGCGACAAATTTAACAAACAGTTTTAAATTTGCGTAAGGCTTCTTTGAGCTCTTCATCAGTCTTGACAAGTTGAAACACATATTCGCTTGAATCAACATTAATAGGAAGCCCCTTTGTTAGTTTTGAAGCCAAGGACATGGTCACAACAGCAGGTTCAAAACTTCAATTTTCTAAAGTGAACTTGATAGCATTTGCCTTTGCCTTTCTATATTTGTTTACAGCAAATGCAACTTGTTGTGTCATCATATTTGAATCTTGAAGTAAAATCCCGAATTGATAGCTAAGCAACATTGATAGCAATTCAATGTAATTAGGTAATGGTGGCTGCAAAGTCATAGTAGTGAACATTTGATAATTTGCTACTAAGACATTCAATAACCAAAATGATTTTCTATCCTCCATCAGTGGCTTGTCAATTGCACCTAGTTCAACACAAATTGCTTTAAATTTTGGAAGATAGTCATTGAGAGATTCACAATTATCTCTTCGAAATGTTTGCAACTGATGATGTAATGTTAGCTCCCTATCCATAGTATTTTTCTTGAAAATATCCTTTAATAATTTCCAGACAACTGCAGTAGTATATAGTCCAATAACTTGATGAAGAATTTCCTCACTCAACGATGCAATTATCCATCCCTTTATCAATTTATTAGTCATTTTCAAAGTCATAAATTCTTCATTAACAGCAATTGAATTAGAAGAACCAATATGTAGAGGAGAATGACTAGATCCATCAATAATAAATCCAATACAGTTCTATGATACGATCATTTTCAAAATTTGAGATTTCCATCAGAGGAAGTTCTTTGCATTTAGCCGAATTGTTACAAATGAAGGAACATGAACATGAATGGGATATGAATAATGAAATGAAGAGTTTCGAACCATAGCATTTGATGCAAATGATTGACTTGGACATGTTGTATTGCCAAACATTGTTTGCCATTGAAATTACAACAATGGATCTAAAGGAAATCTCAATAGATCAGACAACATAGATGAAGTATTTTGTTCAGAATAATTTCCTCTCAGACTATCATGAGTGGAATCATCAATTTAATCATTTGTCATTTCTACTGAATGCACCAAATCTGACGAAGCAAGAACTGTGAAATCTTGAATTGTCACAAGCAGAGATATGTCACAAACAGAACAATAGCAGTTTAATTAGATTAGTAGAGTACAAACACCAATCCCTCCCAAAACTTCCTTCACTACATAACAGTACACTCCCATAGCCAAAGATCACCAGTAGAGGTAATTGACAATCTTCGCAATCTTCACGGCAATGACGATGCTGGTGCAGCAAAATCACAATGGAATTTGGCGAGAACAATTGATCAAATAAATATCACCAAACCGTCAGAATGCTCTGATACCATGTTGAGAATTATGAATTCCTTCCATTGACGTTGGCATTAAGCCTTTATGTATACAAATATGAGAACAATCTGGAAGACTTGGGCAACAAGCAAACCAAGAAATAGCCTTTGCCACAATAACATTTCACTATATTGAAAATTTACATTCTCTCCACAATCTTATCTCTAATAGAGTCAAGGGTGGGCAGATTGTTGGTTGAAGGACCTTTGTAGCTCGCCGTAATTGCTTCACGTGAAGGGTGGGCAGTGTGCAACACAGGCCGGGACATTAGTAGTCAGGTTCCATGTACACTATGATGGCGGACCGCTACACCTTGTGGACTAGACAGCCATATGTCTGTTACGGCTAATGGTTAGTTTGGTGAGAACCTCTCCACGTTTTAGCAAGTTCACAGATGCTTGTTGAGATAGGTGGAGTTTTCCTAAGTGTCATCGAGATGGCTCTCAGGAGAACTAAGTGATGCTTGTTAGTTATTGGTATTACGAAGACACAAGATTTGTGACGGTAAAGAAGAGATGTATTACCACACCATTAGTGAAGAAGTGCACTACACCTCGGCTCGTACCTTGCAAGGCGGGTTCTGCCAGATCTTAGAGTAATGGTGCTCAATGAGTGACCCTTACACTCAAGTTGTATATTGTAGATTGCCGTGGAGGTTGGTGCACGTTATCTTTCTAAGTAAAAGTCACACTTATTTGAAGCATATCATTATCTAAGCCGAGGAGGGATCTCTGGTGCCAATCTTAGAGGAACATTGGCCAAATTTCAGAGGCAACAAGGCGTTGTACTCAGGCTTTACTGAGAAAAAGTTTTGCCCACTTGACTAATGCAAATCGAGCTTAATTGAGATTTGTGCTGCCATAGAAATGGATCTGATAAACACCCCCTACTGTCACAATAAGATAAGTAAGTGTGCACTTAAGTATAGTATATATGTATGTGTTCAATAATTAGTTGTATACACATTTATATATTTAATGAATGGGTATATAATATATACAAAGTATATATGTAGTCAATATTAATTCAAATAATCTATGGGGAACAAAAACTAATCCTCTAAAACATAAGAGATTCAACCAACTAATATAACAAAAAAAAGTTATTATAATATATCTTCAATTAAAATCAATTTGACATATTGAATCATTAGAGTCTCCCTTATATTTAATGAGTGATAAAAGTTTTAAAACTCATTTTTTACTCAAAAAACTTTCGGATTCGACTCAAATTCATGGTTTCCCGAGTCAAACTCCATATATGACTCCCCATTTACAGATTTTATGATTCTCCCCAGGTCTCCCTAAATCTCTCTCAAGTCAAAGAAAAAAAGATTTAAAAATATAATAATTTTATTTTAATTTAATTAATCAAATCAATATTTTTTTCTTTGAAACATTAAATTAATATTTTAATTTAGCATAAATTATATATTTATGAATTTCAAATATTAAAGAGAACAATATCTCACAACTTAATTTGTATTCTGCTTATTGAATCGAAAAATTATTATAAATAACTTTGAGTTTGCTTAAAGTCCACTCTAAGTCGACCCTACTTCATAGTTTATCGATTTGAGTCAACTAAGTCTACTCTACTACATAGTGTATGGACTTCAGTCCGATTCCCAAAATTTGAAACAGTCCGTTTATCTACAAAATTTAATTCGGCATATGGCTATTGACTAGTATAGCTAAGTGGCTATACGTACGCATGCCCCTAGTTATGATGGCCCCACATTCATGGTCCCACATAATTAGACCCCACATATGGAAACAATGTTTTATTAATTTTTACACATAACAACGTCCACATTTATTTATGTAATTCAAATTTTGAGTTTCCACACCTTTGTGTGAAAAAAACGATATTATTACTTTTAATAGCAGTTTAAAAATGACGATTGAAGTGATTAAATACACATCGAAGCGTCACTTAGAAATGAATACCATCGAGATGTTACTCTAGGTCTGTACAGTTTAATAAATGAATTGTTTGCGTTGGCGAAAAAAACCCATAGTCTGTACAGTTTAATAAATGAATTGTTTGCCTTGGGAAAAAAAACCCATAATCCATTGAGATAATTGATCAGTAATACTATAAAAATTATGCCCTGTTTATTCTTTTGCATGATATGATTTCCAGATTAACACAAAAGCTTATGGTTTTGGATTTTGTAATTTATGGATCTTAGTCCAATTCCAATATAAGATTAAATGGTCACTGCTATATGAGATGAGTTATATACAATTTAAAATATTTAGGTCTTTAGTTATTTTGTGGTGTACCCGAACCCACTACTTTCATACGTAGTATTAGGACCATCAACCTCCAACCTAAAATAGTAACCTAAGAAAGCTATATAGAAGAGGGCTACTTAAGCCCAGAAAAAAGTCCAGCGTACCAAAGTGAAAGCTTTTATAGAGAGGAGTTACCTGGAGTAGAAACTCGAATGGTGCAGATTATGGTGAAATAATTGAAGTTTATGGTATAGGTTATGCATGGGATTGCCCTTGTCTAAATTGAGAACGAGTGATGACTAATGTATGAGCCGGGTTTGGATGGCCAGCCATATTGAGATGTACTGACCAAGGCCACTGTGCCTCATGAAAAATTATATCCAAATTCAAATATATATAGCACATACACGTAAAATTTTTGAAAATATTGCATGCCATATTTTAATTAGCTTTGGTCCAACAGTAATCTTCTTTCTTCCCAAAGTCAGCATAAAATTAACAAAGACTCAGTCTTTGATAAAGAAATTTTATTGCGAGGGTAACAGCTCAAAATAATACCTCACCTGCAGGCCGCAACTGGCCATCAAAAAATGACAAAGCTAGCCATATATTAACTTCATTATCTTAACCAAATTTTCTCCCAACGCAATTATTTTATCCAACATTAAGAACACTTGGTCATTTGAAAGATGACTTCATTAAAAGCACATACATTGTTAATATCAGCAGTGCATATATTCAATTCGACCGTGATGGAAGCTACGTGATGGGCAGTTAAAAAAAACAAGAGGAAATTAGCTTCATAATAAAACATAAACTACTAGTGATCATAACTTTCCGAAAATTGAGAAGCAGAATGATATGGACAGGTTTCTATGATAGAGCAGAAAGAACCTAATGATGACCAACAAGTTCAATCCATTAGTTTGTTTCCAAACTATAGTGTAAAAAACAAGCAAAATAAGAATAAAACCATATATACGTTCTGTTACAGAATAAAAAGTTTACAGATCAATCTTCACTATAAATCAACGAAAGAAAGAGCACATCCATCGTATCATCCTCCTATATATGTTGGCCGGCAAGGCTAGTGTCGGAGATCGACCACCGGCAGCCAGCGCCCTGGAGATGGAGCTGGGGTGGCGTCGGCTCGGCAGAGGGGACAGTTGGTGTGGGAGAAGAGCCACATATCTATACAAGGGACATGGAAAGAGTGCAAACACTCGGGAAGCAGTCGGAGTTCTTCCCCTTCCTTGAACTCACTCAAACACACCGCGCAGGTCTTGTCTTCGCCAACGCCGATGCCCATGTCCTTAGTGTAAGTGTAAGCCGGGATCAATTGTACCGACGAGTGCTGTAGCGAGGAGTCATATGTACTATCGGCTCTGGCGCCGGCTACTGCAGCAGGTGGGCGCCGCCGGCCGTGACACCTGGAGGCTACGCAGCGGTAGAGGGAGATGGCGATGGCGGCACAGATGGTGCCGGCAAGGGCGAGGAAGAGATAGTTGATGCCATTGCCGCCATCGTCGCCGTCGGCCATGTTAAGGACATGGAGAGTGAAACTCAATTTTATTGTTTGAACCCAAGTGTAAATGTGGTGGGTCAACCGAGATGTGACAACGAAATTGTCTATGCTTCTCCGGACCACACTTTTGGTCCCTTTCAAGTTCTTTACGTGTATACTACTTCGGGGGAAAACAATAATATTTTTATTATATTTATTTATTTTTTTAAACATATATTATTGAATATATTATAATCTATGTATGTCTTCTTACAAAGGTTGGTTTGGATCGGCTTATTATTTAATTAAAGCTGGATTTTAACTTAAAGCTACCGATCTTGAGCTTCGGCTGCTTCACTTTAATCTCAATTAGAATTTGAGACAAATCTGGCATTTCTTTTCGCTAAACAATAATGATAATTTTAGAGAAGAATGTAAAATTTCATACATGATTATTTACTATAAAATATAAGCTATGTAAAATTGAATTAAAATCAATTGATTCATAAAATACAACTCTCGATCCAAAATATATATTAATACATGTAAATTTGTCTTACAAGCAAGATGATATAAATCCTAATTCTATGAGTTCTCCGACGAAACTAATTTGATGTGAAACCGATCTTATCGTGAAGAGAAAGCTGACGGCCTTGTGGAAGTAATTAGAATAGCAGCTTTACAAATTTAGTTGCTGATTGGCAAAGTCGGCTATTCCGATGGTTTCAATAATAGCGATTAAAGATTGATGAGGAAATTCTCTGATTACAATATGTCCATGATTTGATTGATTCTTGGACGGTTCATACTAACCTATGCTTTCAAAGATTAGTTTATATTGGTAATACATGTCATTTTACTTGTTAAATCAAACCAGCGAGACATGAAACACAAAGGGGTAGTTGAAGAACGCTGAATACCAAGCATATCTCTAGTAATTACCTTCACAAAATACAATTGAAATATTAAAATTATCAAAATATGATTGGTACTTAATTTGTGCTCCTGATTCTTCCCCCAAGCCAGACACGCTCACTCACAAAGTGGCAATCTTATCTTAAACCTAATCTCTAAATATGTTGAAAATGTGGAACTTATTGGATGTATGAATTATGTGCATAATCATACCAAGTTAGGTTGCGAGTAAAATGTGCTATATGGCTTACTTTGGCTTAAACGCATGTTTGATATTTTAGAGCTCAACCAAATAATGCTGGTCTTAAAATGGGTGTCCTGATGAACAAAGTACCGAGTTTGAACATAAGAAAGTTCATCTCGTCTCAAGTCTAAATTTGAACTTGATGCATCTAATTAATTAGCGCGATAAAATATTTGTGCAGCTCAAATGGCCAACTTAACTTATTAACTTTTGGGGTATAATTTTTTTTTTTTAAAACAAAGTAAGCTTGTCTGTAGATTAAAAAATCATAAGATAAAAATTAAATTTGTAGAAGGTGGAGCCATCGAAGGGTTCACTTCAACTTGACGTACTAGTGGAAAAATACCCTTCCCTCACCTTAAATTTGACACAACATTAACACTACAACAGAATTCCACTTTTGTCCATGACAAAATAGGGAGTATATTTAAAATTGTGGTGGGATATAAAGCCATATGGAAAAGTACAGCACACAGAAATAATCTTGAAAACTGGGAAGAAATATTTTTAAATTATATATATTCCACGACAAAACAATTTGTACACTACAATGCTGTGAATATATATACATTTGAGACATCAGCCCACAGTTTTTTGAATAATATCGTGGACATTATTGCCCCCCGCTCCCCAAAAGTAGTATAACCGACATTAATTTTAAATATGCTCCATAGTGAGTAAAAACAATATTTTGACGTAGTGATTATGTCCATCACATATTATCATGATGGCCTTATCAAAATTTCTGTCCCTGAAAGTTGTGACAAATGATGGTATTAAAATATTTAAGACTACAATTTGTTAGGAGAAATTTGTATGAAAATTTTGTCATGGACTTACCATGGCAATAACCGTCAAACAAGGAAAAAGTTTTAGAATTCTTTTTAAAAAATTACCACCGACAAGTCATCTAAGTATAAAACAATTACCATGTTTTTGACACAATTAAAATTGTGTCACATATATCAACATTTTTAGTAGAAAACAAAAAAGCTACGGCTTTGACATACTCCTAGCCATGCCAAATATTTTGATATTTATTTTAAAAAATTGGCACCGCTTTGACACATTACATCTATCAAATTTTTAATATTCTTTTAAAAAATTTGACAAGGATTTGACATAATTAAAACTTAATCAAATATATCAACATTATTTTTATAAAAGAATTCTACGTCATTGATGTAGTTATACCCATGTTGTAACGACCCAGCAAAAAATGCAATATCATGGGCCTAACCGGCTCGGGTCTTACTCAAAAATATAATTAACCAGCCCTATAATGACTTGCCCTAACTAGACCAGGTGTTAAAATGGTCAATGAACAAATAAATCTAGAATTTATAACTTATCAAAATAACTCATGTTTCATATACCAAATATAATATAACCATCCCACAGTCTCTAATCATTTTCCATAGCCACATTTATAAGACAAGAAAATAAAAAGGAAGTTAACTTATTATCCATTCGCCAGACCTGAGTCGGTGGAAGAACCGCCGAGCAGTCTTTTATTCTTCGGTCTGACACTGCTAACCTGCGGAGGCAATTTCGCGTTAGTGATTAAAACACTAAGCCGCATAATTAAATAAAGCAAGTCAATAAAAACTCTATTCATGATCTCTCAGGTCATTATGAGATTTTTGGCTCTCAGGTCAGTTTCAGATTATTAGCTGTCAGGTCCATTCTAACATGTGCATTATTGGCTGTCAGGTCTATTATGATATGTCCATTATTGGCTGTCAGATCCATTTTAACATGTCCATTATTAGCTGTCAGCCCTATTCTGACATGTCTGTTACTAGCTGTCAAGTCCATTCTAACATGTCCAACTGTCAAGTCCATTTTAACATTATTGGGCTATCAGGTCTATTCTAACATGTCCGTTATTAACTGTGAGGTCCATTTTGACATGTCCATTCAGAGCTTATTGGCTGTCAAGTCCATTCTAACATGTCCATTATGATATTATGGGCTGTCAGGTCCATTCTAACATGTCCATTTAGAGCTTATGGGCTGTCAGGTATATTCTGACATGTCTATTCAGAGCTTATGGATTGTCAGGTCCATTCTGACATGTCCATTTTAAGACTATGAAGGGTGTGGCTTTGTGTCAGACTGAGTCAATTCCTTCACCCTGGTTACACTCGGTACATGGTGGTCGAATCTGAGCTCAGGCCGACCAGACTGCCCATAAGGGAAAATACAATAGTTGAAATGATTATACGGACCTTGGAGGATGGCGGGTATACCAAGAATGAGACTGAAAACTAATTTGGATGAGTGGAGCCATGCATCTTAAGTTGATGAGTTCAACCCACATAACCTACATCGAAACCCATTACTAGATAAAATACTAATGTCTCTATATAATGCATGTTTGTTGCCTCTGCTCATATCATCAATACATAAAATAAAATAAAATAATGCTAACAACCCTAGAAATAAATAAGTGGTAAGCAAATGAGGACATTATAATAATAATTAATTAATTTATAAATAATCAAGGAATACACTCATACATAATTAGATAAATAATAAATAGATGAACATAAATAATACTCTAATAAGAAAATAATGAGATAATCATAGTATATAAAAACACGGCTAAACGCGAGTAAATATCATATATATATATATATATACATGCGTGTAAGTAAGCATGTGACTAATTAAATAATTAAATAATTAATAAAATAATAATTAAATAAATAAAGAAAAATACTCATAACATTCAAACATACTAAACAATGTGAATATGCATCTAAATTATTGTAAGGGTTCTCGAATTACGAAAAATAGTCGAGTAGCGGCTGAATATAAGCTGAACCAGACCAACCAAATGGGCTGAACCAAATGCTGGGTTGGGTCAGGTAGGTTGATGGTCATGCGAACATGGATAGGCGGACACAAAAACCGGCAGACGGACCCGAACAAGAGTAGCGGGTAAACGGGCAGAATGGGGGCGGTGGTGCTTGTCGCCGGAAAATGCCGACTGCAGCGTGGCTGGTGGCGCCATCGGTCTCGATCGAAAGAGGACGTGATGTCGGAGGTGTTGGTGATGACGACCAGCAGAGTCTGGCCTGGAAATCGGCCGTAACGATGAGAAGTTACCATCATTGGTGGCGGCGTCACCGGTGGCGATTACGGCCACAACGTTGGTCATGGGTGGTCTCAAAATGCATATCTAGATGAGTAGAAGCCATTGGAGTGGTTAGACCGGTCGGTGGTCGCTTATCGACGTCGGAAAATAGCCCAAACGGTGGCAATGGCGGCAGAAACCAGCTCCAAAAACTTCGTCGTAGGTGGCGATTGCGACGGTTCTGGTGGTTGCGAGAGGTATGACTGGAAAGCTTACCGCGAGGCGGTCATGGGGGTGACGATACAGTGGCTAGGGGTCAGGCGGAGACTCACCGGCGGCGAACCGCAGTGGAAGCGGCATTAACTCAATGAAAATTGTGGGAGATCTAGATTGGAAAAATAATATAGTGAACATAGGGTAGAAGTGGATGGCTAGGTTAACCAGGTAACTTGGTAAAGAAAAAAATATAATATTTAACCGGGTAGAGAATATAATATAATTAATCATAATAATTTTCCAACATTTGATCATTCCTCCACCGAGACAAATATATAAAAAAAATTTTATTCACGGTCTTTACACATGTTAGCTCTATTAATATTTTTTTAAGAAAAAGTTGACATAGTTAAGGTTGGGTAAAATATATTAATATTTTTTTAAAAAATGTTATTCCTCTGTCACGACTTCATCTAACACTGATTCATGTTCAGTTAAGACCCGATAGCATCTCGAATTAAACTCGTGCTATGCCAATCTTAGCAATAACTAGTCCTACCTTTTCAAAAAAAAATACATATCTTAATCCCTTCCAAACTTCAATATAATGCCCATGGTTGCAAAAATCGAAATTGGATTTGGAATCGGTTTTTGAGGGAATCACTGAATCAGATCGAATTAGTCAAAATCAGTTAGGAATCGGTTCAGTTTAATCGATTAAAATCAATCTTATATAAAAATTTCAAATTAGTTAAAAGTCGTGGGTTATTTGATATAAACATGTCATTGTGATGTCATTTTTATATTACGATGTTAATTATATTTTATGATATTTTTTTGGGATCTTTTTTAAAATTTTGGGAGTTAGTTACTATTTTTGACTCGAGTCAGACTTCAGTCAACTTTTAATTATGAAAATGCCACCACCATTTTGTTTCTACCACCCTTGGCTTCTCTCTCCCGATGACGCCCATCACCCTCGCCCCGCCCCTCCTCCCCTGCCTCATCCCCGCCCGCATCGCCCCCCACCCCGCCCCGCCTCGCATCGCTGGCCCTGCTCTGTCCTACCCCCATCGCCCACAGCCCCACCCTGTCGCCGCCCTCATTGCCCTGTCGCCTTGCCGCCGTTCTTGCCGCCCTCTCGCCGCACCTCTCTCCCTGCCCCTGCTACCCCGTTGATGCTCTCGTCTTCCTGTTGATGCGTCCCCTGTCGCCCTCTCCGCCTTGTCGCCACTACCCCCTGATTGCCCGTCGCCGCTCCCGTCGCTTCCTTGCCACCGCCCATGCCACCACCCCTCCGCTGTCTGGAATCAGCTCAAATCTGTAGATTCTCGAATCAGCTCGAATCGGTTAGAATCGGCTCTAATTGGCCGATTCACATACCGATTCATTCACAGGCCGATTCATTCACAGACCGATTCGAGCAATATTCGATTTACTCTATTTTTGACGTGGATCGCCTGATCCCATTTAAATCGGCAGATTCTGAATGGAATCGGCTAATTTTTGTAACAGTGATAATGCATGGCTGAGAGTAGAAAGGCCAAGTACTCTCAATAGTCGCCTTCAGTACACTTTGATACCTTATGTCTAGACATGCAATGTACATACCAGTATTTGTCTATTGCACGCATCTCCAAGTGTGGAAAGCTCAAGAACCAGTATTTGTCTATTGCATCCATCTCCAAGTGTGGAAAAGCTCAAGAAGTAGAGATTTCAGAATCCCTCAGGAATTGAATAGCACTCTCATTAATCTAGAATCCATTGTGACTTGCTTATGCGCTCACTATTGATATACGTATGGTCAAAGCCACCAACTCTCACTTTACTGTAAACTCAATAAAAACTATATATAGGGTTAAGAAGAAAATCATATAAGTAGGCCCGAAGACCACATGAGGTGGAATTAAGATCGAAAACAACATGAGGGATCTCATCATAAATAGTTATTAATCAAAAAAGTAAATGCGTCTAGATGGCCAGTGATAAGTGGGATCCGATAAAACGACCACTTAACATGTTCTACGACCTGAAAAAACAAATCGCAATAGAGTAAAGTAGTAAATTGCGTACGAGTTCTAACAGACTTGTGGTCCAAGCTCTAAGCATGACGAGACATCTACAGCGAGTGCAAACTCCGAAGCTTACATCACAACCCACTAATAAGTAAAAAACTGATAACTTTATATGATGCATGATTGTGGTATGTCCTCACATCAACAGTAACATCAACTTAACCAAGAAGAAATGCAAGACAAATAAATAAAGGCATGACACACAAATCGTGGCATAAACAAGCAGTAAATGAATGAAAAGATAAACATAAGCCAAATAATCAAAAGAATAACAGATAAAATAATAAGCACTCAATTAAACACAAATGAGAATGAATAGATAAATAATCATGAATATTAATTAAATAAAAAATGGGTTCATAAATAATTAAACTTGTGAACCATTAGATTAATAATAATGTGTAAAAATAAATAATATATTAATCATGAAGAATGATAAGAAGATGAATAACACTACCTAAATAAGCGACTAAACGCAAGTATCAACACATACATGAGTCAATAAACGTATAAACAAATAATTCAGTAAATAAATAAATAATAACAATTGATAATGAATAGTAAAAATATAATTATCAATTATATGAACATATCTAAATGCAAGTAAATGATAACATGTGTGAGCAAATAATAAAAAAATAGATAATCAAATAATTGAATAATATTTCATATGCACGAATAAATTAATATTAATAACTAAATTTATCATCAGTGGCATTCAACAATTATACAAGCATGCATCGCGTACTTCAATTATTTAAGTAACAAGAAATAAACAATAAGGAATTAAAGAATAAGTAAACAAACAAATAAATAAATAAATAGAAAATACTCATAACATCAAAATATGTAAATAATGTGAATATACATCTAAACTAACATAAAAGTCTTGAATCAACAGAAACGGTCAAAAAATAGACAAAAAGAGGAAAAAACGAGCTAACATATGTTGTCGAGTCAATTGGGTTGAGTTGGACTGAGTTAGGCTGAGTTAGCTAGCAAAATCGTGTGCTGGGTTGACCGGGCAAACACGGGCATGGGAAGACAGGCAAACAAACAAGGCTCTAGATGGTTAGATGTGATCGTGTGGATGCGAACACGGGTAAGACAATGAACAGGCCGGTGTTGCCCATATTTAGAAAACAGCAATGGCGGCAGCACGATCAATGATAAAAGTGATGGGGAGGGTGATGGAGGCAGCAATGACAAAGTTGGGTCGTCATCTAGCTAGAAAACGCCTAAAAAGTGGTGAAATCTTTGCCATAATGAGGGTCAGGGGTGTTCTCCTAATCTCAGCCTTGGAGAGGAGAAGCTATCTAGGTGGTCGGCCTAACTAGCGCCAAAAACCGCTCGAACAACTAGTTGTAACGACCCGCCATATTTCACAATAATTGTGGGTCTAGCTGGCTAGGTGTTACTTAAACAACTACTAAATTACTGAATTATAACAGTTAAACATCAACATAAAAATATTGGTTTCCACACAGTCTAGGACCGTTTCCCAGTAGCC
>JAVDBV010010714.1:3133-15079 GCA_032619315.1 Piper longum
GGGCACTTGCCTCTTCCATGTCAGATCATGGAAAGCTCAAACCCAAACTACGCATTGCTAAACCGAGCAAAAAAGCAGGCCTACACAAGGGCACTTGCCTCTTCCATGTCAGATCATGGAAAGCTCAAACCCAAACTACGCATTGCTAAACCGAGCCACACACAATGTCAGGTCAATTTCATGGCACAAGGGCCCTGCCGCAGCATAGCGTCTTTGCACAGGTAAAAAATGCCAAAATCCTAATTTTGGGTCAAGGGGGGCTAGTAGGGCACCCTTGCACTAAGAAAAGGGCTGAAAACCCTAAGGCACCAGCGCTAGCAAGGGTGCCTTTGAGTTGGGTTCAATTTGTGCACACCTAGGATTTTTACCTTAGGGTTGGTTGGAATGACTTCGCACTGCAAGTCCCACATGGGCTAGGATTGTCTAAAAAAGCTCTTAAAATGCAACAAACAAACTAGACTCGCAAGGTGCACAATATTAAACCTAATTAGCTCATGTTCAAAATGGAAGTAAATAATTTATATAAACTGTAATTTCACAATCAATCAAAGAACTTCCTACTTGCGCCCATTAGATTTTGAATAGAGGGAGAAGATAAAACAATCAGATGTAGGATAATCTGCATTACAGACAAATTCTCACAAATTTACATACCCCAAACCAGCACATCTCCACAACAGAGAAATAATGCACAACAAGTTCTCAAACCCAAAAAACTACATGAAACAAGAAGAAACCATGAAAACTATAGTAAACAGTGCTGGAAATGAGTGGTTTTATAATTAAGCTCTGTGCTTGAAGGGGATGGCCCTGATCACAATCTGGTGGTAGAAAGCAGCAAGAGCAGCTCCAATGAAGGGTCCTACCCAGAATATCCACTAAAGATAGTAGACAAAGAACAAATAAGTCAGCAACAAAGCAGGTTGAATTGATCAAGTGTCATTTTGAGGGAAAGAAAGATGAAATTTTACCATGTCATCCCATGCTTTGTCATTGTTGTAGATGACAGCAGCTCCAAGGGACCTGGCTGGATTGATACCAGTTCCAGTGATGGGAATGGTGGCCAAGTGCACAAGGAAGACAGCAAATCCAATTGGGAGAGGAGCAAGGATCTGATAAGAAAAACAAATATAAGCAATAACCTTTACTTACTACTAAAATCTTTGTGTTGAATCAATTTCAGGAAGTGCGCAGCACATTCAAGCAGTAGCATTTAGTCCAAAAAAAGAGATGAGAAATTGGATGAAATGGAAAAAGGCATTTTAATTAAACAGTAGTAAAGCAATGGTACAAGAGGGAATAGCCTTACTTGGCTCCAGAAATGGTTTTTATAGATGAAAGTTGAAATGCCAAAAAAAAAAAAGCAACGACAACTAGCAAAGGCAAGCAAGGGACAAAAAGAAGATAAGTGTCGTCCATTTCATGAGTTGGCAAAGATAAAGATGGTGTATGCAAAAGAAATCCCAGAGCAGAAAAACCAAGGTGCGTATTACTTTCAAGAACCTGTACAGAATGGCATCACATAGAGATGGACATGTACCATCAAAGAGAAAAAAACAGTAATCTTAAAAGATGCAGACACCAAATTCCTATGCAACAAAAATCTTTAGTTGGTAGAATCAGCTGGACTACTGTCAGATATATACCCTTCTTTCATGAGAAAAAAAACACTCAAGCATGCAAACACCATAAATTTACATACTGGATTCAAGACGGAAGAGAAACTCACCAAATCAACCATTCTCGAATAGCTACAACCTATGCTCAAAAACAATGAATTAAATTGCAAAATTGTGGCCATAAAACAAATCATGAAGGAGAATAAATATAAACATTCAATATACAAGAAATACTAGATGCAGTAGAAGAGCACCAAACATTCATATGAAAGAAGATTAAGCAAAACGATACTTACAGGTACATGGGAGTCCCTGGCATTTCTCTTGGCATCAGTAGCCGAGAAGACAGTGTAGACAAGAACAAAGGTGCCAACAATCTCAGCACCTAGGCCATCACCCTTGGTATAGCCATGGGCAACTATATTGGCACCTCCACCATCTGTCTGATATGGCCCTGGTTGGAAGCCCTTCACCACACCTGCGCCACAGATGGCACCCAAGCACTGCATCACCATGTAGAAGATGGCTCTGGTCAAGGACAGCTTCCTTGCAAGGAAGAGTCCAAAGGTCACAGCAGGGTTGATGTGCCCACCTAAAAATTTAACAACCAAATGTCCATCAACAGCTGGATTAGAAGAGAAAGATCGACGTGTTCAAGGACAATGGTTAGATTTGTGTGCTTCCATGGCACATATGCAGTACAACTAAAATATGAAAGATCAGAGTGTTGTAGGACAATGGTTAGATTTGTGCACTTTCATAGCGCATACGCAATTTGCTATAATGCACAACTCAAGAAATATGGACAAATAACATATTTAGTACATGAGAACATACAAAGAAAAGTTGCCACAGATAGGTAAGGCATCCATCTGCAGGTATATGCGAACATTTTGCAATTAGAAGCATTTTTCTCAGGGTACAAGAGCACAAAGAACGATTTAGAGTATAGACAAGGAAATATTGTGCATAACCGTTTAGAGATGAAGCAATTAGCCTATAAAATAAATTGCAAGAAGAAAGATGGTAGGTAGAGCATCTGTCTGCATAGCCAAACACAAGCAAAAATTAGAATCCAAAGATATCAGACACTGGAAAGCTAAGAAGCCTCTCAGATACTCTTTGAATGCCAGCAAAATACAACACAGAAATAAATATACTAGAATCAACAAATATTCAATAAGGGAAGGAAGCCGACATCTTACACTTAATGGATGGATAAATAAAGATTAAGTACCAGCCTTTTTATGAGAAACACAAATGAGATACAAAGAACAATAAAAACATTCATCAGGCGGTTCAAGCAGCAACAGAACATGATAACCTTTATAGAACACAAAATGTAACCAAAACAAAGAAAAAAAAATTATACTCGATTTTGTCAACCACAAACATAATGACACCAACTTTCTTCAGTAAATGCACAGATGAAACACAGAAAAGCGAGAAAACAACATAAATCAAGCATCTCATGCAACTTCAATACAAACGTAACATGCAAAGATGAAGAAAAAAGAAGGATGCTTACCAGAGATACCAGCAGTGCAGTAGACCAAGGCAAAGATCATACCACCAAAAGCCCAAGCAATGCCCTGAACACCCACACTGGCACACTTGTTGTCAGCTCTCTTGAAACCCATCACAGTGAGGACACTAATGTACAGGAAGAGGAAAGTGGCAATGAACTCAGCAATGCCAGCCCTCCAGAAGGACCATGACTTGAGCTCCTCAGGCTCAAACAGTGGGGCTGGTGGAGGCTCCTTGTAGTCCTTGTCGTGGGTCTGTGCAGCTGTGCCAATGGGCTGCCTCTCTGTGAACTTGTTAGCTCCCACCCTCACATCTTCCTCCTTCCCCTCCATCTCTGCCCCTCCCACTGCTCAAACTCACTCTACCCAACACAAAACACAATGGGTAGGAGTAGAATGTGTCGTCCGTGAAGCTGAGAAGATGGTGGTGGAGAAAGGGGAGGTCATATATAGATAGAAAGGGATAAGGCAAACAAAGGAAGAGGCCACACTAGTGACCTGTTCTTCTGATCATCGTTCATCATAGACAACATATTTATCTCTCTCTTTTTTTTTACCGTTCCAAATTTTTTTTAATTAAGAATAAGAATCATCTTGTAGAAAGAAAGCAAGAAAGAGAAGATGAAATTGTCCTGGAAAGATGGTGAGTGGGGAAGGGTGCTGACTGAGATTGATTAAAAGTAGAGCTCAGCTCATCTTTTAAGAATGTGCAGACACTGACTTTACTTCTTCTCGCCTTTGAAAAAAAAAAACTTCTTCTTCCATGATTTTTCTACTCCAAATTTTTGTTTTCAAGCCAACTCATGCTAATCAAAAAAGCTTCATCTTTTCATGAACTGAGAGAATGATGATTTTCTTACTAAGTTTCTCCCATAATTTATACTTCATGCATATAAAATCCATAATGTTTTGAATGTTATGGTCAATGCTGCATCTCTCTTGCAAACTAAGCATCTTAATAGAACATTCTTAAAGCGAGTATACATACGTGTCAATTGTAATCTAAACCAAAAATATAACATCACAAATTTCAAAAAAAAATCGTCCCTCACTGTTTTCAGGCTGGATTTTTCTCTATTATGAAATGTTATGAACATGTCAACATTTTATCAATATTTTTTGGTGGGAGGAAAAATAAAATAAAATAACATACTCCTCAAAATATAGTGGAATATCCTCTCTGCATGGAATGCAGGCCAGACAACGGCTACATTTTTGCGGTTCTGGGAACCCTTGGGAAAGTGCCAGGCTACAGCCGGTCGGTTCCATGTGCGGAACTAGTGCATGTTGGGCCCACAGTCACATGCCCCTCTCCATACACTGTGATACTCATTTAAAATCCCTAACAAAATAAGGCTTCGGAGAAAGAAAAAAACAAACAATAAATTATTGACGTGCAGGAACGTCCAATTTAATATATTATTATCTAATAAACCATTTTCGCAACTGTATTTAATTTAAGTTTAAACCCGCCCGCATTTGGTTCAACTCGCTATAACCGGCATCTCGATCAATTCGGTTCACACAAGATATCCCCGTGATGAGACCGGCCACATAGCCTGAACCGACACGACTGCTCTTTATTTGGAGGAAAATAAAATGAAGTAAACCAACCTGCGCTCTGAGCCGGTTTGGGCTTGAGCACAAAATGTTATAATAGTATCAACGGCGTGTTTAATCCAATGAATCGAATATAATCTCTTTGAGTAAAAAACTATTATGATGATTAAATTTCCTAAAAGAAGATGTGATTATAAAACATTGGGAATAAATCACGGGAACTTATTCCCATAATAACAACTCGGCTTCATAAGAAATTTGAATTTATGTATGATCAAATAACACCGAAATATAGGCATGTGACAATTTTCGAGATTTTTTTAATGCATCTTCTAATATTATTAGTAATAAAGAACCCTCATCTTAATCTTTAAGATTTAAAAATAGGGTTGTTTATTTAACATAATCTATCCACGTCAAACCGGTTTATTTTCAACCACACGCGTATCTGGCCACGTGTCATGATTTTTATTCAAGAATGAAATCTTATTGGAACGATGATCCCTATTAAGCATCAACGGTTGAATGGTGAGTGCAACTATATATTTCACCAACTTGATTTGAATACCAATGCAAGCCTTTGGTGCTACAATCTGCTATAAAAATTAAGAGATAAGAAAAGGGTGGAAGAGAACGATGGGCCGAGATGGAGAGGACAGTCAACACCCCTCCCTCCTCTTATCGCATTTTATAAGTTTTTAGGTGGATGTATACACACACAATACATGCACACCTTCCATTCTGGATAGGCACCATTTTATCTTTAATCTTTAAAATTATGTATATGTTCGAATTATTTTAATGATGTGCAAGTGTACACAGTCGAAGCAAGTAATATAATGATGAGTTCGAGTATCGTTCCCACAGAGAGATGAATTTTCTTAAATTAATTAAAGTAAAAGAAATTATGAATAAAACAAAAATAAGTGACCTAACTAAATTTAAATAATAACTTTAAGTAAAAGAAAAAGTTCTAGAGTCGAATTTCCCTTAACCTGAATTTAATCTTCATCACATCTTACTCTTATCTTTTATTCCCTCAGATTGTCGATCTAGGATAATTATATGACATGGTGGCTCCCGCTCCTTCATGCTTCTATTATTTTGCCTCAATTTCTACCTTCCGGTAACAATTGATTAATCAACAAAATAACGCATTAAGATTTGCCTTCCAATCGCATACGGTGTTGTGTATCTCCCGACCACAACGACTAACAAGTCACAAGACTCGTCGTATGATGAATTATCAATGACTAATCTAATTAATTTCTCCCAAAATCTAATTAAACCTCATGATCTAAGAAATATGCGATCAATCTATTCTTAGTGTTAAGAACATGAATAAAAGAGTAAGAGCTTGAAATGAATTCAATTAAACCATGTTAAGTTCCATTCTACTCAAGAACGAAATAAAAGATTACTTCATAATAAAAGAAAAAAACACTATAAAGAAGAAACTACTTTTTATTATAAAAAGAAAAGAACTACAAAAAATTAGAACTAGTTCTAAACCAAGAGTTGAGATGAGATATGATATCTACTGGCCACCCCTTTATATATAAGAGGAGATACAAGAATTTGAAGAGGGTGTTCACAAATTGACGTATCCAAATTAATTATGATGTCTCTTCAAGTTTACACTTCCTCGACAAACTCAAATGCAGCCATGTTCATCCATATTCTTCTATAGCCATTGGGTGGGGCTAAATGCCATGACCACATGCTTAATTTGTGTCATCTTTTCTGCATTAAAAACACCAAATTTATGTATATTAAATAAAATATTAATTAACTAAGAAAATAAAGTAAAATACCACTTTATTAATAATATTTATATTCAGGAAGTACAAAATCACATTAAAAACATAGGTAAATATTATATATTTTAAACACTTAACAGTACACCACTGAAATTTATAATTACTCTTATTATTTATTTTATTATATATATATATGTATATATATATATATTGAATATTGAGACCTGTTAAATTACCTCAAATAAAAAATATAGTTCATATAAACTATATGAGTTGAATATAACTTATAAAAGAGGAATTGTCTTGTTTAGAACACTTCATTTTTAATCGCCCATAGCATAGAGTTAGACGAGTATAATTGGCATCCAACTTGATTCGAAGTTCGACTCCAATTCTATAAAAAAGGCCTTTGTTTTCATTTTCCTGTTTATATAATATATATATATATATATGTTTTTTTTTGCATGAGTTTAAAATAATGAATGATAGCACTGTTATCTAAAAAATTTAAAAAAGTATTATAGTGGTGCATACCTGTCATGTTAATAGAGAAAACAAGAATAGAAAACACCTTAAAAGAAATTAATTCTAGACACATTATGTTGAACACTTTCTTCAAAGTAAAGTAGGTTTTCCAATTTATTTTTGAATTCTTGCATAAGTTAAAGTATGATTTCTATTTGATTTAAAAATTGATGATTATAATTAACTATACAATTTTCAATGACTTTAAAGTCTTTTATAGTTTTTAGTTCTAGCGATTTTTTAAGAATCCATCAGATATATTCTTATTTTATATGACGACAAACTTGATTGAGAATTATTATTATTAAATAAAAAAGGATAAAATTATATAATAATAAGATGCATGCATTTTCCTAAAAATATTAAAGTTATAAAATAATAAGACAAATATACACTTTTTTTTACTCTTTCCTGTTAAGACATTTTCTTGATAGAAAAGCCTATTCTTCAGGCTAATTTAGGTGCATTAATAAAGAATATGTAGCAATAAAAGATATGTAATAAACATAAGTAATTTTTTCTTTGTAATTATAATATAATAACACAAATGTGTATTATTCATATAAAAATAAGTTTGCATCCAAACTTACTGAAAAGAAAATGAGTAACTGCTAATTGTACGAAGAATTTACGATTAAAATGTGTTTTAATAATCTATTTATGATTCGCAATTTAAGGATGTTTTAGGTAAAAGACGTTGCTAGTACTGTCCGCGTTATAAAAGCTTTTGTAGAAAGCCCAGCATTTACATGAACAACGATAAACTTGGGTAATTTCAGATATGATCTTGTATTCCACGCCTAATTTAAAGTGGATGGGCTTATTTTGAAATACATAGTTTCTTTATTTGATATTATGCAAAATTTAATTCACACTTTTAATTTAAACTAGATAGAGACCCCGCGATGCATGAGATATATTTAAAACTTATTGATATAATATATATAAAAAATATATAAAACTAATTTGAAAGAAATATTGTTATATTATTTTGAAATGTTCTAATTTAAACTAGACAGAAACCCGCACAATGCGTGAGATATATTTAAAACTTATTGATATAATTATATCAAAAATATATAAAATTAATTTGAAAGAAATATTATTATATTATTTTGAAATAAAATTAATGAATATTTATTTAAAAATGCATAGTAACATGCAAATATTAAAATTAATATTTTAATTTAAATATGTAAAAATTTTAATAACTTAAAGTTTAATTCAAATAGATTATACTCTATGTTTTTTCTTAATAATAAATAATAATATATAAATAAATAAATAAATAAAATTCTGTAAAAATTTAAAATAAGAATGTATATTAAATATGAAATTTAATTCAAGTAGTATAATTATTAAATTTATCCATATTTTTATTTTACTAATTAGGTAGAATTATTCTCCAACTTATAAATAATAATAATAATAATAATAATAATAACAAATATATTTGAATGGAAAAATTATAAATATATTAAAATTTATCAATATTTTTAAAATTTTTAATTTTGATATAATTATACACCAGTGCTTTCATAATAATAATAACAATAATAATAATAGTAATAATAATAATAATAAATTAAGTATTATTACTGAGCTCATAAAAATATTGTGGAGTCACCATTAACTAGAACGCAAGAATGGTGGAAACACAATTAGAGGAAAAAAATTTCAACCCTTTAATGTATGGGGTAAATAATAAAAAAAAAGACTCATTTTTTGGGTCAAAAACTTAACAAACGTTTTGTCACTAACCAACTAACACCTATTATATACGCGCTAAATTTTCTGTGTTCAGAGACCATTTGAAAATAACAAAAAAACCATAAAGAACAAACAATTAACAGTTCCTGGAATTAGTTGTTTTGATCTTTTACAAGATTAACCATTTCCCAGTATGACATTTTATCAATCATTTAAAGGGGCAAAACACCGTGAAGAGAAGAGGTTTCCTTTCTTATTTTACTAGTTTTCATGATACAAAACAAAAAAAAGCCTCTTGAGGAATACTCTTGGTGTTCATTCGGATAATTTTTGTTCTATATATTAACTGGTATGTTTTATTTCATTCTTCTATCTCTTTTCTCAGGAAACTGGATAATCAGTAATTGTATGAGAAAATTGATAAGATCAAATCGGGCATTCTCTTTTGTTATTCATTTAGCACTATGGATTTTGCTTGATCGTCTAATTGTTAATGTGCGCGTTGGGTATCTCAAGTTTGACAACCTTGATCATTTACAATGTTTTAAAAAATAATGAGCTAATTATGTGCCTCTTTAATCTTTATACTGCTTCCACTCTACCATGCAGCAGCATTGTTCTCACAAAAGCAAGCCTAATTTCAATTAATACTTTACAAATAAATGGAAACACCAGTATTATGAATGTATGATGCAGCATTGGTAGCCAAGTTATATGACAGGGTATTGAACAAGCTGTTCTTGATCCAAGTATTTGAGATGCTTATATTATGTATGGGATAAATGCTAGTGCCCAGAATTTAATGGCAACTTTCTTATTTTGCAGTTTATACAGTCTCCATCATGGTTGACTATGCATGTTTTTGAGGTAAGAAGACGGTTTCTTATATGGATTCAATAGATCCACCTCCCCAAACTCTCAACACCATTTCAAACCCTGAATCTTCTTTCTCAATTGTCAATGGCAACAACAATCCCCTCCCACATCACCCAATCGAAGTCAACTCCATCCCCGATGTGACCAACATTAAGTGGCCCGGGAGCACCTCCAATGATGTCGAAGCCCCTGTCGTCAACGGTGAAAGCCTTAAACCAATGTCCACCGTCACCAACACCATTGCCACCACCGATGACAACAATGAAGTCTACCAACAAGACCTAAATGAGCATACCAAAGGAGGCAACCCGTTCGCCGACATCGGTGGCCTCTCCACGGAAGACACCTTATCCCGGTCTCCTCCTGTCCAAATGACAACCAATGGGTACTTTTATGATGTGCCTGACCCCAACAGGATCCCCTCATCAGTGTTTGACATCCAAAGCAATGTTGTGACGTCCAAAGAGTGGAGTCTGGCCTCTAATGAGTCCTTGTTCAGCCTCCATGCTGCCAATAGCTCATGCTCGCCACCACCAACTTCTGATGACGAGGCCTTGATTGATGATCCATATGAGATTATTACAATAGTACCTGATGTTCATGTTGCTAATGAGGGCATGGAGATTGGGAAGGAAACAATTTATGAGACATCTGATAGATCATCTTGTGATGACAATGTTGTGAACATTGGTGATGGCACAGAAGCCTCTTCCCCAGCTATCAACTCTCCAACTATTTCTCGTCATTCCGAGAGCAGTGTTCAATCCTTTGCCTTCCCCATGTAATCTCTCTCTCTCTCTCTCTCTCTCTCTCTCTCTCTCTCTCTCTCTCTCTCTCTCTCTCTCTCTCAAGTTTGTTTGGATACGTGAAAAAAACATAAAATTTGGAAATCTCAAATTTTCTTTAAGGTCGGTTGTCTTAAAATTTAATCAATTTTTTTTCAATTTCACTAAAAATAAATTAATGTATAAATTTTATTAAATAATATTTTTTATAAAAAATAAAAAAATTTAAAAGAAAATTTGGAAGCCATGTACACATGCATATAAAAATAAATATTTTATTTTTATCTTATTTTTCTACCATTAAAATATATTAAAAAAATTTAAAATTTTTTTGTTATTTCATCACATGGCATTTCCATTTCATTGGATTTTTTTTTCTTTCACATTATTTTCATAACAACCAAATAGACCTTTAATATAAAAATAATAATTGAGATATGTTAGTTTGCAGCATAGTAATAAAACTTTGTTAATAAAGAATAAAATTATTTATTAATGCCAGAATTATCGCCGTCGTTATCGTCCTCATCATCACCTGTCTTATAAACTACTAAGATATTGAATGTAGAGTCATGATGTTACTCAAACATGCCAATATATAAAATTTGAGTTGCTATATGGCAACTATTTCATAGTTGGATTGGCTATAATTTTCTTTCATTTACTGGTTAATTTGAAATATATGGCAGATTGACCCATGGATCAGGAAGAATGGGTGGATCTGTGAAGGAGGTGGAGGGAAAGCCACTATCTGAACATTTGCAACAAGGAAAAGAATTCAATAATATGCAGTATGAGCAAATGATAAATGTTAGAGAAAAAAACCATGGCTCATCTTTATGTGCTAAATTATTTCCATGCTTGGGTTATTCTTGCACATGCAGTTGACTCTTATCATGTAAGAACTTGCCATGGTGAGTAGCTCTTTTCCTATTGTTTGCTTATTTGGAAATCCTTACATCTGGTTGCTATTATATTGTCTTCATATTATCATTATTGTTCAAATAAAAAACTACAAAAAGTTTACAAATTTATCTTTGTTGATTCAAAAATAGTTGTGAAAAATGTGCTTTTTGGGGATTTTTTGTCATTTAGCTACAATGCACAATTTTACTATATCTTTGCTTCAAGATAGTCTTCCTAATTCATACAGTAAAAAAAAGGTTTTTTTAGTCTATCTAACCGATTTGTTTCTGCAAACTATTAACATATAATTCGTCTTTTATCCATGGTTGCATGAATCGGAATCGGAATCGGAATCGGTTTTCCAATGAATCGGAATCGGAATTGGAATCGGTCTGAATCGGCCAAAAATCGGTTTTTTTGAATTGGTTAGAAATCGGTCGGAATCGGAATCGGAATCGGTCCGAACGGTTTTATAAAAAATATATATTGACAAATTATAATATAAATATATAAAAATCATATATTGATGTTATTTTGATATTATTATGTATATTATAGATTATTATATTTTTAATATTTTTTGGATTTTTTTTAAATTATTTTGAATTAATTATTATTTTATATTCGAGTCGGACTCGAGCCAATTTTTAATTACGAGAATGCCACCCTCTCCCTCCCC
>JAVDBV010010732.1:3935-18920 GCA_032619315.1 Piper longum
GCGGGGGTCAGAGTGTAAGACGGAAGCGTTATCGCCGGCGCACTGAGGAGGGAGTGTGAAGGAGGAGATCCACTTGCCGACCTCAATGACCAAAACGCCCCTTCACTGCCCGCCCGCCCCCCCACCTCAACAATATAATAATGGTGCATAATATAATACTATATTAGACTAGTTTTCTTTTACATGTTCACCGGTTGTGCCGGTCAGTGTCGCTGACGTGCCGGTCGATCCATTGATGTGCAGCTAGCCGCCGGTACCCTACTTCCCACGCGGTCATCATTCAGTCTGATCCTATAACCAACGTAACCAATATTAATTATTTTATTTATTATATTATAGTTTATTGTGTTGTGTTGTATATATATATATATATTATATATATGTATGTATGTATATATATATATATGTATGTATATATATATATATATATATGTATACATATGTATATAGATATATAGAATAATAATAGTTGAAGGAGAGAAGAGAAGAGAAGAGCGGGGCGGCGAAGGCGAAGGATAGAAGGAAGCGTTCTCATTGTAAAAAAGTGTCCTTTCTTCTCCTTCTTTTAGTTTGTTTGTTGTTTGTTTTTCTGTTGATTGATTCGTTGGAATCCAATAATAATTGATAAGAGTTTCGAGAGAGATTTGTTGTTGCGACTGGTGTGTTTGGGTTTTTGGCGAGAGATTGATTGGTTTTTGAGAGAGATGGTGGCGGGTGCGGAGGTTGTCCATCATCCCAAACCGGCGGTGTTGGATGTGCAGTACCAGTGTAGCTCCCTTGATGCCGCTGACATTCATAAGGTTGACGACATGGTTGATCTCTCTTCTCCTCAAATCCTGGCCTCCCACTCGGTAACAACCTTGTTTTCTTTCTTTCTTTCTTTCTTTTTTCCTGGTAGATTACTGTTGTTGATAAAAAAATTCAAATTTGGTCGTTTTTTTTTCTTTTATCCTCCTCCTCCTCCTCCTCCTTTGTGTAAGTGTAACTGCAAGTGCAAGTAGATCTTGGTGTTGTTTGTATTCATGCTTGTTTTGTTTTGTTTGTTGTGCTTTTTAACTTTCTCCTTGTATGTGACGGAGCAATCTGAATTGGGTGGTTGAAAGTTGTTTTGGTTCCCACTTCTGAGGTCATGAATTGCTCAATCACGTCTGATGATTTCTGTTTTCGTTGATGTGGGTTTATTTTTTCTGTCGTGTGTATTTTACTCTCCCCCCTAATCTTTTATGGGGTGGGTGGTAGAGGGTTTGAGTCATAGATGCCTGTGATTTGTTGTATGCTTGGAATTTCTACATGGATGGATGGATGGATGGGATCTATTTGTGGTAAAATACGATGTTTCTTCCTATACTTTGTCTGCTGTACATAGCAATATCAATTTATTACTCATTTGTACTCCTGCGTTTGATTCCACTGATGCGGTTTATCATTTAGGAGTATCGGTCATGTCTGCGTAAGTTGCTGGTAGCATTTATCTGTTTTTTTAAGGCTCTTGCTATGATAAGGTTATTATTCTAGGGGCATGCAGCGATTGTTCGTATGGGTTCTGTGAGTAGTCTCTGTGATTACCTGTTATTCTCTCCTTTCAGATGATGGTTCATTCTTTTTTATAACTTTTAATGCTTTTCTGTTGAAATAAATATTTCTTTACTTTTAACCAAAAGCAGCTCAAGGATAACTAACATGATCTATCTGAATGTATGAATGCTCTGTATACAGTTTGTTGTAGTTTGGTTTCTTTCTCCCAATTTGTTTCATCAGCTGCTGTGTTATTTTAGTAGGAGATTGGAGCTGATATATTCGTATATGTTCCACTTTTTGTAGGAGATTGGAGCTGAGACATCACTTACTACCGTCCTTCCTTCAGAGCCTGCACTAATGTGCTTTGTTCCTATCGTGCGCTCAGGTAGTTATTCTGACATTGGTCCCCGTAGCTATATGGAAGATGAACATTTACGGATTGACAATCTCTCTGCACACCTTGGATCATTGATGCAGTTCCCTTTGCCTTGTTCGTTTTATGGGGTAAGTTACCCTACTCCTTATATCAGTGAAACGTATTGAATTTCAATATGTAGGCTTGGGTCCTTTTAAATGCTTTCTTAGGAATCTCATGGCGTGATGCCAGGTGTTCGATGGTCATGGTGGCCCTGAGGCTGCAGCATTTGTTCGAAAAAATGCTATAAGGTTGTTTTTCGAAGATGTGGACTTTCCTCAAGCATTGCAAGTTGATGACATATTTTTAGCAGAACTGGAGGATTCACTCCGCAAATCATTTCTTGTGGCAGACCTTGCTTTAGCTGATGATTTAACTATTAATGCATCTTCAGGAACCACTGCTCTCACTGCCTTGATATTTGGAAGGTTAGTATTTTGGACCTGATTATGAAGTAATTAGGGATTTGAGAACCTTTGTTCTACATTTGATCTGATTTATCTACATTTGGCTGGTCATTTTAGGATTGTTGTTTGGAGTCTTGACTGCCATCTTGTCTTTGCAGGCATCTTTTGGTAGCTAATGCTGGTGATTGTCGAGCGGTGCTTTGCCGCAAAGGGGAAGCTGTGGATATGTCCCGGGATCATAGACCTAATTATGATGCAGAGCTTCAACGTATTGAGGAAGCAGGAGGGTATGTAGAAGATGGCTACCTAAATGGCGTTTTATCTGTGTCAAGAGCATTAGGTGATTGGGACTTGAAGCTTCCACGCGGTTCCTCCTCCCCTTTGATTGCTGAACCAGAATTCAGGCAAGCCTACCTCACAGAGGATGACGAGTTCCTGATCATTGGTTGTGATGGTATATGGGATGTGATGTCCAGTCAAGAGGCTGTTGGTGTTGTTCGTCGCGGGCTTAGGCGGCATGATGATCCAGCGCAGTGTGCGAGAGAGGTGGTCATGGAGGCACTGAGTTTGAAAACAGCCGACAATCTCACCGTCATTGTCGTCTGCTTTTCATCAGACATAGAATCAGACAGATTCTCAGAGCGCAGAGGATCTTCTCGGCTCAGATGCTGTGCTTTGTCCTCGGAGGCTTTGTACCGTCTCAAGAGCTTGTTGGAAGATGATGATTGGAGGAGATGATAACTCCTCGTCGGACCTGTTGCTTTCATCTTCGCCAATTTCTTTTACATCTAATTTCTTGGAGAGTTGTATACGGCCCGATCGTAGCGGAGAAGCAGTTTTGTTTTATGCTTTCTTTGTGGACTTTTAAGGAGGGTGTGTTGGCCTCTCGGTGGCTGGTGGTTGTAAAATAGGTTGGATATTGAATGTAGGTGGCCGGAGTGAATGGTAAGCATCCTCTCATTGTACATTTATTTTCTTTTTTTTGTTGAAGGAATTTTAACTACCATGCCTCAGTGGGTTAGTATGAGATTGTTTTTTACGGTGTTGTGGTCTTGGCTGCGTTCTCAATTAGTGAACAACCGATTGGAGCAAATACGCTCTGATTGACTTCTCTTGTAAATGAGTATTACGCTTTTCCTTCAACGACTGACGTACATCAACTTCTGTTGAAGGGCCCTTTCTCGACATCGGGAGCGTGTTGAATTTCCTTGCAATACAAGTAACCAACTTACAGGGATAAAAAAAAAAAAAAACCATCTGTAATAATACATGCAAGACACAGGCGTACCTGCTCATGATACTAGGGCAATGCAAGGGCAGTTACATAAAATGACCTAGTCAAGTTGTCACCACACCCTTTCTCTTTGGTCAAACAATAAACAATTGCAAACCCCGTATTTCTCGACACTTCTCCATGCAAATCACTCTCTGGATGCTGACCGTATCAAACAAGCACCCACGTTCAGCCTTCAATCTGGAGGAAAACGAATCACTGTTCCTGACCTACAGATTTTCTGACAATTAACACAAAACATATTTTCCTCCCAATTGTGGTGGTAATAAACATCACATTTTAATCAAGTTTGGTTTGCTTTTTCTGGCAATTGGTAAAATTCTTTATCAGCGTAATATAAAAGCCTTCTCAGCCTTAAAACAATATCACAATGGAAAGGAAGCGCAGTTCGTCTCTCTGAAACTGAGGGACTTGTCGTCATCCAGGAAAGGGTGTGCAGCTCAGCTGCAGCCGCTTCCAAAACCGAATGGATCTCCACTTCATACTCTCTACCGTCAATGCTTAAATTTCTCACTGCTTTACTAGTTCCTCTGGCCGTCTTTTCTTGAAAGCTTAAGTTGCTCCCTCCATAATAATCAACAAGACTAACAGCGAGAACTGAAGGCCATTCATCTTTTGAGATGTCCTTGTTCACTGAAGGAACAGCATTTGAGATGACAAATCCCGTGGACAATGGGATGGCTGAACCTTTGCTATGAAGAAGATGAGCAAGTGGGGGAGATTCAGCTGTAAGGCATGTGGGTAGTTGTAACGTAGATGGGGGAATGTATCTTATGCTTGGAGATGGGATCAGGACATATGAAGCTGGTGTCGACCCAAGCGACTTCACAGCACTAAAGCCTTCCAAATAACTTATTGATGAACTCATCCCGCTAAGGTTTGGGTTTCCAGTTCCTGCAAAGACAAGAAGCAAGATTATGTCTGATTCAAAATGAACCAGCTCAGAACAAATTGCATAAAAAAACACAAATTATGTTTGCAATCAAAGTTAATTGAGATGGAAAAAGGACTCACCCATACAAGACGTGTCAGCAGGAAAAATTAAGCTAAGGGAATGATCAACAGAAACTCCAATCAAACTAATGCTTTGCACCCACTGGAAAAGGCCCCTTGAGCTCTCTGCCTGTCCTGTTGGTAAAAGAGGCTTTCTTGCTGCTTGCCCCATTCCACCTTTCATAAAGCTTGGAGGTTTTGAGTGGGGACTGTATAAAGATGGACTGGGAGAAGAAGGCAGTGGCCTATCCTGGATCAGACTAATCTCCTGCTGCTGCAAAGAATTACCATTACCACCTGAGCCAATCCCATCAGGGGGAGAACGCCTCAAATGCAAGGACCACTTCTTCACGTCATTCCCTCCAACTGTATAAATAGCCTTTTGCCATTCTGTTCAGAGCAACAAGTCAGGTTGCATAATCTTGAGTAAAAGAATCGATAGGATAATCAAAAAGGAGCTTATTACATAACCTTGACATTCGAGTTCATAGAAACAACCAATTCGAGTGATGACAATATCCCTAGCCTTGACGTTTCCACCCTCAGAGCAAGACAGTATTTGACATCCTTGCTGAAGCACTTGAACAAAGAGGCTTTGGAGACCTTTTGTATCTTGCCGACCACTAATCCCACCAAAAGGAAACAAATGGCTTTCAAGTAATTCTCCTCTAGAGTCTGTCCAGATGCACATTAACCATCGCCAATCCTCAGTCCACTCATAACAGCAATGGAGGCTTGGAATCTTTTGATTGCAGGATCCTGGTAAATCTGTCTCAGAGCAGTCGAGTGTGGAAAAGGGTCCCACATCGGCAGCCCCAGAAGAAGATGAAGACTGAGAAACTATCCCTGAGTTATCCTCTGTACCAACTTTGCAGCCAGAAGGGTCTGACAATAAATTTGCCAATGACACTCCATTTTCAACGGCACCAGGTTCAGCCAATATAAAAAGTGGTTCGAACATATATCCTGTTTCTTCTTGATGGAACAAGTCCCCCACTCTGTTGGCATCAGATGACAACCCACCAGTTCTAGAAGACTGCCAAGGACTATCCCATGCACCAGACCTCATGCTAGCATCGAGCTCAACAGATGTCCCTGAAATTCTCGACGTAACACAGTCCTTCCATGAACCAGGTACTGGCGAGACCATCTGCATCAAAGATGATTGAGATCTACCCGAAGCACCCAAAGAAAAACCCGTATCACTAGGCGAAGTGCGCGCAACCCGCCGAGCTTTGTTGTATACGGTGAATGCAACCTCCTTAAGAAATGCAAACTCACCAACCATTGACCTATATATTCCAAAGACAGCTTCAACAGAAACAATCTGCAATACAGTTCTGGGCACACTGAATCCCGGTAGGGTAAAAACATTTGATACTGATGTCTCATCAAGAGCCATAGAGCAGCTCAAAGTTTTCCCAATCTGAGAGTACAATAACGACCGATTTTCTGATGAAAGGATAATTGAACCAAGAGCAGCCGATGACTCAATAATAGTGTGTAGAACTGCTATAGGATCTGGAAATGGGCAGACGACATAGACAACCTGGAAGTTTGCAATTTTCAGGAAATCCTGTCTCAGCAAAATATTATATTTGCGTTCCAATTTCAGATTAGCGAAACATTATATTTGCAACATCTAATATAAACATAATCTAGAATATTGGAGAGATAAATGAGTAATGACATAGAGTGCACCAATTACAATTACGGAAATTTTTGAAGTAAAAAAATCTCCTAATGCCACTCCCCTCCCCATGCAAAACCTAGTGCAAAATATATACTAGATGCCGACAGTTTTATCCATGCTCTTTTTCTAAACCCAGTCAATATTTTGACTTGATCAGTTGTTCCAACAGCATGTGAGGTTCATGTTAAAACTATAGCACTTCAATACAAATAATAAAAAACAACAGCTTCAAGGTGTCAACGAAATTCTCATACAAATAATTTCACAATTACAAACAAAACTTAAGACGAATTAAGAATGCACAATGATTAAAAAACCATAAAACTGATGTTTTACACTATGGTGATTATGTTTTTCGGGAGAAGGGAAAAGAAAAACCATATCATCCACGAACATCAAAGCAACGGTGAGAATGCAATAATTTTTTATTAATTATAACAGATACCAGCGGGCAGTGACTACAAAATTATTATCTATTAATTGTCTACCATCCTTTCGAAAAATTGATCATGCAATCCCAGGCATAACAAGGCACCATTAATGTACATCTCTTCATATATGGCTGAAAACAAAATAAATGATACCAGAATTTGGGAAAACTATGACGCCTTAAGCTTTGGTGCATCACAAATAAATAGAAATGCTTAACCAATCACAGTAATTCCTAAAATTTTAACAATAGATAAACAAAAGTTATGAACATCATTTAAGACAAGGTAAAAAGGATAAAGAAAGATGCCTCTCAAACAAATGTTAGTTGCTGCTACATACCATGCAAGAACCCTTCCTTCCTTCCTTCTGATTTATGGAAGTATTCGGACCCACTTTAAGTGCCTTGAGAACTTTAGTAAGAGAACTAATGTAACTCTTCAAATCCCAACCTTTGGATAATGCTACCAGGAAATCACAGAGTGAATCCATAAAAGAACCACTACTACATGATTTCTTAACAGGTTGAGGGCAATCAACATGAATAATCCCAGAAGAGGACCACTTCCCAGACGAGAAATCTGTCTTGCCTCCAACAATTAGTGGTGTATGGGTCCCAAGCTTGCATGTTTCATAAACTGCAAGAAGGTGCAGATTTTATAAGATAATGTGCTATCATAACAAGTTTCTTATGTACATTTCTTGAAGTTAAGCCGCCCTGACAGCTTCAACTTCAGAAGATACCTTAACATTAGGATAGTGCAATGATTATGGATAGATCAATAATAAGCACACATGCCGGTTGAGTGTCATATCAATATACAGTGAATGTGCCATATGCATAAACAGTTATCCATCATTAAACATCATATATTCTTACAAGGAGAGGCTAAAAATATATGAAAAATCATAATTCCTTGAATTCTCTTTTGATACAGTTGATAACTATTCCTGTTGTTGACGTGGAAACCGGTGGAAAATTGTACCAAGTACTGAAGATTTTCAAGGTTCTTAGCATAAACTAAAGAAACTTCTCATAAGAGACACGAAATGAATCATGCAAACGGAAATTATAGTTTAGTCCAATGTGATACTAAAATATATGAAGTTATTATAAACTGTATAATCTGCTTTCAAATAAATACAGCTTTCACATATCCTAAATCACAAGTAGCTTAAGCTTTTCTTGAAGTTTTTCTTGTTCTCCAAACAGCAAATCCAAGACATGTATCATTCAAGTTCCATTTAAGAAATGGCAAAGTTGTGATGGCCAGACGCCTTTCCTCCTCTTGGCTATCAAGGCGGAACAGTAATAAAAGCCCCAGATTTATAATATCTCCCGGTCTGCAGGTCAAAATTTCTTCCCAATCAGCTTATTTTTGTTTTTTCAATATATTAGAAAAATGACTCACCAGCTCCCAATTGTTGGAAAAAATCTGCTGCAGCAATGGTGAGAGGATCAATGTCTGGACAAACAACATAGTAAGACATCTGCACAAAAAAACAGAAGAAAAGAGAACAGGCAATAATTTTAGAGGATTCCAAGAAGTTTGTGGAATGAAACTCTGCCCAACTTTTCTTTTTTTAATCTCACATGTTTTGGTGATGCATATGGTTCAAAAGGAGCTTTTTCCCACAGCTGCAATGAGCTGGCAGATGTTTTAAGCCAATCATCTTGGTAACTGTCGTATAAAACATAACTTAAGCATATAAAGCATCAGAACAAAGATATTAAACTAAAATGCACTGGCTGTCAATATATCTTATCCATACCCAACAAGAATTGAAGGAAAGGGAAGTGCTACTATTGTTGGACAAAGCCGAGATTGACCAATTTGCTCAGATTCAGAACTATATATTTCATGACCTGACCGCCTCTCATCAGGACGTAATCCTTCTGCAAGTAGGATAGTACATATTAGCTTACAGACAAAACTGGAAGGCAATCTTTCCTCAAACCTCTAACAATCATTCTGGAATGAACCAACCCCCCCCCCCCCCACACACACACACACTCTACCACGCATAACCCTTAAATTATCCATAAACCCACGAAGATAGAGGTCAAATCACCCATCAGTTTATTTGCATTGACACTGACAACCAAGTATAGATAATCACAACCAATCATAACCTTTGGAACAGGATGAGCTCATAGGTGATGACTGGGTAGGACTTATGGGATCTCCACCAAGAGTAACAGTGCTCGATGCATCTTTAGAATCGCTCATATTCGAATCAAAAGAATATCCATCAGTGGCAATTCCCATGGTGTCACTGAATTGATTGCGACCTTTACACCAATCTATGACAGATAAAGGTCCATCCATATTTACAAATGCAGACCTCAATGCAGCTTTTATATCGGACTGCAGCAAACTAATGACAGACGATGCATGAACCTGGAAAAACATAGGTAGTTTAATTGTTCAAAAAGAAAAAAAATGATCAGATTCCTCCGAAGCAAAGATCTAAGAGTAAGTTAAGATTAATGACAAAAATAATTAGTTGCAAAATATAATCAATTTCACTAGCTTAATCCATCATAAAGCAAAATTACCATTAAGGGTCTATTTGGATTGTGAAAAAGAGAAAATGTAAGAAAAATGTACTTTTCTCACATTTTTACTTGTTTGATTTGGAAGAAAATGTGAGAAAGGAAATCTGTTTTCCATCATGGTGGAAAACTTCTTCACAAACCATTTTCTCACAAAAAATGCAAGGAAATGATAGAAAGTGAGGATGATGCTTCAAAACATTTTCTTTTCTTTCTAACCAAACACATGATAATCTTTTCTTTCAAACCAAACACATGAGAGAATATGATGGGAAAATTAATTTGTTTCTCTTTTCTTTTCTTCTTCTTTCTTAAATTATTTTCTTGTTCTTTCTGTTATAATTCATCAAACTAAACAGACCCTTAGAGAAAATTACTTTCACAAGCATGTTATAAAGTATTTCCTCAATCACCAATTTTAAATCACCAGGAAATAAACTTTTTTTTGTACTAAAACGTAAGTGCAACAACATATTGAAAATTGTCACACAAAAATTCTGTCACCATTGTTACTATCATAATCTTCATCACTCTGCTAAGCTAAGTTGAAATGATAGCATGGACTTTGCGTCACTAATGAATGGCTTTCATATGAAAATCAATGACACAAAACTACACAAAAGTAAAGTAGCAAGTTTTGTGCCTGAATCTTTTTCTACACAAAAGCAAAAGATATTGATATATAGCCAGACGTTATACTATCATCAACATTATAATTTTTAAATGGTCTAACCACTTTGTTCCATAAGCTCAAACTATTAGGAAAGAAAACCCCTAAATGTTTATTTCAACACCGTCCCTCATGTGCAAGGAAACTTTTTAAAGCTTAACATGTAGACAAACACAAATACGGGACAAATAGTCCATTAGTTACAACATAAGACAAATTAATATTTTTCCGGGCATATATTGACAACGAGATATGAACCCCCAAACCCAGACCTTTAGCTCTAATAACATGTAAATTTTAGATGGTCCAACCACTTATCCCAAAAACTCATTTAGATGGTCTAACCACTTATCCTAAAAGCTCAAACTATTAAAAAAGTGAACCACTAAATATATACTTCAACAAACATCATATTGGGAAAAGGCATCATGAGATGATTTTGTTGATTATGAAATATTCATACAACCATCTTCTATGGCAAACTATGGTAAAAGAATGACACACGCAGCTAAATAACCTTGATCTGTACCAAATCAATTCTGAATGCAATTTTAGCTAATACAAATACAACGTGATTATAACCATGAAATATGAAGCTGCAAATTTAAGAAAGTTATACATGATTAAGCATCTTATCCAAGAACTACCAATAGAAGCAACTGCAAAAAAATATCGCCTGCTTCTCCATGAAGATAACAAAAGCAATCAGGAAAACCAAATGTCTGTTTGTTAGCCTCCCTTACAGGATGAGTTTTAAGTGAAAAGTAAAGTTTAATGATTTAAATGAAAATCATTTAGAATTGGGTTGATGATTACACTAATGCCAACAACTTTATATTATGGGTTGCGAAAATAATCAGCCACAACTGCACAAAAGTATCCGCACCTCAGCCGAAAGAGGATCATGTAACTGAACTCCTGAAATGTCCAGTGAATGAGAAGTAGCTAAAAATCCCCCACAGCCAGCATGCACCATAGACGGCCCACAAGAAAATCCCCGTCGACGCTGCTCTTGCAGAGCAAGCCAACCATAAGGGCCATCTCCACTCCCAACGTCAAGAAAATCATTAACAATAGATGAAGAATGTTGGACTAAAAAGGGTATGGCATCAATAAGCTCCTGAAGTGGCTGTCTCTGTCCAGAAGTTGCAATACCCTCATCCTTAAACACATGATGCGGCAGGGACACTGAATTCTCAATTGGAGAGTTAGCAAGTTTTGCCCCTTTTGTAACACCGACAGACCTCCAAACACCAACTGGCATGTTAACAGGTCCTCCATCGAGGACTCCACTATCAATATCTCCGGCTATTCTCACAGGTACAGACTCCTTTTTCTTTGCTTCAGATTTATGATTTATCTCATAAGGGGACAAATACAAAATAGCATATCCATTTGATCCCTTTGCGGCAGCAGGACCAACATTAACTGGTGGCAAAGGCAAATGCCGAAGCCTGCACATAGCTGCTTGAAATACAAGACATTCAAATTCAGTAGCCAGGACAGTATTTGTAGACAGAAGAAGATTTTTCTCCATTGTGCTTTCACTCTTCATCGTTACAACACTTGATGACTCAAAATCAGACACTAAAGTTAACTTGTCTCCCTTGCTCGAGATTAGGCGGTTATTATTATTGATCATTTCTTCATCAAATTTCTGTCTACTACCACTCTGTACATGTTTATAATATTTCTTGGATTCATGTGCAGAAGATGACTCATTCCTTACGTGATCCAATCTAACTTTTATAGAAATGTTTTCAGGTTTGTCTGTAGATATTTCCATAAGATGTGGGGATGGGGGATCGGCACCATAAACATATGCATTTGAGCTGGAGAGTGCATTGACAACATTATTAGATTTAGGTAAGTAGGGATTCTTGAAGATAGAAGCAGACAAATCACTCATAGGATTTTCTACTGCAGTAAACTCAGGAGCAAACGTAAATATAGCTTCCTCTTTTGCCAAATGACTACACTCTCCGGATGATACTGGTGTTGCAGGGCATACAGATATCAATGAATCCTTTCTAACTTCTTGAAGTTTACTTGTCGCTTCCTCCGTCAACATGGGCATTGGCTGACTAAAACTCTCCAGTTGAGGAATCCCTAAAGAAGGTAAAAACATCGGATCTGACACATCCATTCCTGTGCTGCAAGGACTAGCATTAAAATCACTAACATCAGCAGGTGGAAATGTTAATGCCTGAGATTCTGCAGTACCAGGGGGCTGCATCAAAAACATTGATTTAATATTGTGTTCGTACTCACACATTCACCATTACCATACCACAATAGCTACAAAGTTAATTTCTAATAAAAATGACAGTCATATAAACAAAATGGCATTGACACTGGCTGTCACTTCTAATTCACCCAAAGATGGGAAAACACATGTTTATAAAAGAATTGAGTGTAGATAATCTAACAAAGATTGAATTTTCTTCTACAAGGAAGCTGACAAACGATCATCAAAATAAATGAAGGCAAAAAGTCAATGTAAGGTGAAACGTCATCATTTGCCAGAAACAACTGTTCAAGAAGATACTGCCAAAACGTACCTCACCAAATGGCAGTATATCATCCTCAAAGAAGTCTCCAAAATCTCCAAACTCGGTTAGTAATGTTTGAATATCCATGCATCCTCTTTCATCATTATCCCAGTCCCAGTAAAATCCATTTCTTGCCTCCCCTACAATGGCTGAGTTGCTACCCTCAAAGCCACTATAATCAGACTTGAATGCTTCGTGAATTGTTCCACTTATTGAAGTACCAGCTTGACCAAAGGATTCAGTCCCACTCATTCGAATCTGTTTAGGAGCCTTTAAAAAAATACAACTAATTGATTCTGCAAATTATATACTCAGTAGAAAAATAAAAAATCGGAAAACCAAAAAAATATGAACTCTGTTAATCATATTAAATTAGAGTGCAAGAGATCTTAAGATTACCATTTTCTGTCCTTCAAAATCAAACTGGTCATTAGTAGATAAACCAGACTGTTTAGATGTCAGAGAATCAGCATCTGCTTCAAAGTCTCCAGGTCCTGTTGTAGTCCCATGATCACTATCACTGGATGTGATGCTAATGCTGCTAATGCTACTACTGTTACTGTTGCTGCTGCTGTTATGACTATGCTGCCTTTGGGTTTTATCTGACTTTGTCTTTCCATTGTTTCCATGCCACAATTTTCTAACGAAAATAATATCTTTAAACAATAATTTTTTGTGAAACCAACATATACTTTTAAAATATATATTTAAGCTCTTTCACTTGCATTTGTTGGATAAAAGCATCACTAGATTGCATAAAGGAACACTCATGACAAAGAAACATAAATGGAAGTTAAACCTAGAGCAGAATTGCAAAACATCTAAAATTGTCGAGCATAATTGAAAACAAGACAAACATTTGAACATAACTAGTTGCTTGCCTGCGATGTGCAGTATGATATAATTTTTAGCTATTTATTATTCTTGTATTTGACTGTGTTTAAGTAATTTAAATTTTAAAATAAATTTAAATTGACTTGGAATATAATACATTTTAATTAAAATTTGTTTTCTTTACTTCTATTATTTGATATACTATAGTAGATCTTCTTCTCCTCCTCCTCCTCCTCCTCCTCCTTCTCCTTCTAGCTCAAATCATTACGAATAGCTTGTATCCAAGACCTTCTTGGTCTACCTCTTCCCGTCTTTTGCACATTACAAAATTTAGCACTAAATCTTTTCACCAAGGCATCTGGGGGTCTACGTTGCACACGACCAAATCATCTCAAATGATGTTCATGGATCTTATCTTCAATTGATGCCACTCCCAATTGCCCTCTTATACTACCATTGGGTACTCTATCCATTAAATCTTATATATTATATCTATTTTTAAAAAAACTTAATATATTATTAATTATTAATTAGTCGATATTCATCAATTTGTTAGTTTTATAAATCTCCTAACCTAACAAGTATTAATTTAAAATAGGGTCTAGTTAAGATGATTTAGATTTTCCACCTCTAAATGAAATAAAAAAGTGTAAAATTATAATTTATTTTATTTTATAATAGAAAAAGAAAAAATAATATCATAAAATAATTAAAAGGCTCGTGGCATATTCTAATTAAAAATTTTCAATAAGAATTATTTTTTTATAAATAGGAAAAAGGGGTAATATTACAAAATAATTAGAGAACAAGTAGCAATACAGTATTAAAAAGTCTACATACACACACACACACACATACACACACACATATACACATACACATACACATACACATATACATATACATATACACATACATACATACATACATATGAGAAAGGCTAGCCTCGGGGCGGTCGCAGGAAAATTTCTTGTAATCGCCCCTAATTTAGACTGTTTGATCATAAGGATGGTTCAAATCTACACATCTTAAAAATACATCTCTCTTCCTACCCCGCCGCCTCTCCCCGGCCATCACTTGCCATTGCTGCCCCGGCGCCACCGTGGCGGTCACTCGCGGCCGCCTCATCCTCGGCCTTCACTCATAGCCGCCTCCGCCCTGGCCTTATGATAGGACTGTTTGCCGCACCTTTGCCGTGCTCCCGCCTGTGCCGCCGCGTCCCCTAGCGACCCCGCCCATGCCCCCGCTACCACCCATGCCCGTGCTGCTCCCACGCCCCCACCCCCGCCCATGCCCGCGCCCACGCTCGATGCGCCGACGCTGCTCGTCCTCATCGCGCCAACGCCTGCGGCAGCACGTCGAGCGTGGGCGCGGCAGAGATCCTCAACACGCGGACAGGGGCTGCGGGCACGGGTGCGAGTGAGGGCTCGGCGGTGGGCGCGAGCGCCGGCAGGGGAGCAGGGCAGACGGCAAGGGCAGCAGTGGCGACAATGTGGATTAGGTTGGAGAGGATTTGTTTTTAAAAAAAACAAATCTAGACCATCAGATTATATCCGACGGTCCAGATTAGGGGCGACCGTAGGAAAATTTTCCAACAGTTTTATATATATATATATATATATA